>KZ308222.1:1071858-1135303 GCA_000376725.2 Ladona fulva | reverse complement strand
GGTTTAACACCTACAAACATATTCATATTATATACTACTAGTTAACGCCCCCGTCAAGCATGATGGGACTTAATTTAGTTTAAAAATATATCTATTATCGTATATATCTGGTCCTCCTAAGCACAAAAAAGTTCTGCGGTAAGATCATAATAACTCAATATATTTCTCAACATTATTTATAATATTTATTCTACTGTTTTCAAGTCATGAAAGTCTACTTTGCGTAAATTTCTTATAAAAATTATAAGAACTGATTATCCCCGTGCACTTATATGGGATAATTCATGAAATCAACATTCAATAATGACCTTAGTCGTCAAGGGGATGGGTTGTTTATCTCCCAAATATTTTACGAAATTACCGTGTGTTTTATCAAAATCTTAGAAAGTTCGGATCTTTATCAATATTTCACGACTAAAATAAGAATCTATGATAACTTTTCTTTCTTTTGACACTTCTCTTGATTTCGTAGAACCATTATTTCTAATTTGATTTAGTAAAAGAAACAACCTCTGCAGGTAACGAAAACCTATTTTACGTACATTTCTTATGGAAAAGTATACTAACTGATTATCCTCGTGCATTTATATGGGAAAACTCATGTAATCAATGTTCAACAATTGCTTTGGTCGTCAAAGGGATGGGTTGTTTATTTCCCAAATATTTTACGAATTTTTCGTCTATTTTATCAAAGTTCTCGCAATTTTGAAATTATATGAACGATTCACGACTAAAATAAGATTTTATGATCATTTTCCATTTTTTTGGGACTTGTCTCAATTTCGTAGGACGATTGTTTCTAATTTAATTTTGCAAAAGAAACAACTTCTACATGTAACGAAAAGCCATTTACTTACATTTCTTATGGAAAAGTAAACTAACTTATTATCCCCGTGCATTTATATTGGATATCTCATTAAATCAATGTATGTACAACAATTGCCTTGGTCGTCCAAGGGACGGGTTGTATATATTTCCGAAAAAAAATTACGAATTGTACGTATATTTTATCAAAGTTCTCGCAATTTCGAATGTATATGAACGAATCACAACTAAAATAAGATTCTATGATTATTTTCCTTTCATGTGACACTTGTCTTAATTTCGTAGGACCATTGTTTCTAATTTAATTTTGTAAAAGAAGCGACCTCTGCAAGTCATGAAAACGTAATTTACGTTCATCTCTTTTGGAAACGTATTTTGTGCTCCTGGGTTCGAACCCGGGCCTTTACAGAGATGAAAAAAGTTTTCCTGAGGGTTTCAGCATCGTAAAAACACAATGCAGTTTGTTTCAGATCTCTAAGTCAAGCCGTTTCTGAAATAAATAGGGGGACGGACAGACATTTGATTTTTAGATATATGATATTCGTAGCCGAGCTGCTTAACATCAGAATGATAAAACTAGAAATAATATTACAAACTTTCAGAAGGACATAATATGATGATGCAATGATCGAAGCGAAAAATAAACAGTTCGAAGCAATTCGACGACGGCAGAAAAATTGAAGCCGGAACTGAATCGCGATTTGTCTTTTTCGTTAAACCAGAACGAAAAACGGAAAAATACAACGCTTCGATGTCCTGCTTGTCAATATACCCAGATACGTATTTGACACTCTTTTTCATGTATATTTCATATAATTATTAATCGATAATTAACCTATATCTGATAAATTATCATTTGTTTTTAATCCTTATTCCCTTAATTGATTAACAGTTGCAAATCTGACAGTGAAATGGAGGTTATTCAACAGATTTTACGGAAAATCAGTACTGAGCAACTCGTAATACAATGGGCAATAGATTCTCTCATTAACTACTACCGTATGATTTCTTATTTCCAATTTTCCTGATAGGAATGATCTGGTAGTTCTGCTAGTTTATAATAAGAATAAGTCTCAGTAACCGCATTACGTCATTCAAGGGACCTTAAGACCACGCTTTCATTCCCGAGATAAAGAGATTCGTTTATATTTATTCCCCAGCAACCTTATCACCAGTCAATCGTCCCCTTGGACTAAACCTTTACACAGCTGGATGACTAGGCCAGGAGCCAAGTTTTCATAAGATTTCTTTCCGATACCCACTCTCAAAATAATACTTACTAATTTTCCTTTTAGTACATCACAATATGGCTGAGGGGCAACAAGAACGGAGGAATGAGGTAGCCATTTCATTAGCATACGCACTCAACATCCTTTCGGATTGCGGATTATTCCATTTTGGGTGGAGTTCACCTGGCGAGAGGACGACCGAAAGCGATTCAACGGGATGAAATGAATGAGAGGAATGAATGAATCTCTCTCTTGAGACGAAGGAGACTGAATGACGTAGTGCGGGGAGGGAGTGTGAGGAGATGCGTCGCCTGGATGGGAAACCCGCATGGCAATACCACTCATTACCGCCACTCTCCCATTTACGGCAGACATCTGTCCGGTTACCTTGCGTAGAAAACTACCCAGTGACGACTATTATGTGAACCTATCATCATATGCATTTCATGCATACGTTAACAAACATCACGTTTAGCCAATATTCCCATCAGAAAGAAGCAACAATGACGATGATTTGTTTGAGGAAGTAATGTTAAATGAGTAAGACTTAATTTCAAACTCTCACATTCAATGAATTCAGTACTTAAATGTCCGCTGATCACTATGAATTCAAGGTAACACTCCAATTTTCTTTACACACCTTATTATGTTTTTGGTGGGATGAGATGGGACTCTTTAGTCCCAAAAGTCCCAATTTCGACCAATAAAAGACGTTTGTATTGTATTGTATTATAGTTTCCTTTACAAACAACTGGTACTTCTGAATAAGATTAACGCAGCTCATCAAGCTTTCTTTGTTTTATGTAAGTTACCTTTTGTCACTATCTGGCAGTTCACAGAAGCTTATATTGGACATAATTCTTTCACTTGGAATTTAATTGGAGGGAGAAGTTTAAAAGCCTTATTTGATTGACCAATTAATATTAAAACTAGAAAGAATGTTTCTCGTTTAATTTGATCAATTACTGCCTGTAATTAATTGATTCTTGAGAAATTACTAAGAACGAATAGTTCGAGCAAGATTTTAGGACTTGCTTGAAAAAGTATTTTATTTGAAAGTAAAAGAAATTTTACTTTCAAATAATTCATACTTCTGCAGATAATTTCTTTTACATACACTATTGATATACTCCTTTTAATGCATATACATCTATCAACTTAGATCAATATCGATATATTTATTGCTCAAAAAATTTGTAAGCTTATCTGCAGGATAGTAACATATTTAAGTTTTCATGCGTCCGTTACGACTTTTTAGTGTCATTTTTGTACATACATGACAATTTAACTCACAAACATCATATCCTCAGTTTGAGAGTGAATTATCATGCCATCTTCAATGCATGAATATTTGAAGGAAAAAAGGTCTGAATTTGATCATTGTAGTAGAAAGAGAAATGGGAGTCCGTCATGATTACTCAGAATATGAGCAAATTATCCGTCTGAAGTATATCAATGCATATAAACGGCTTTAGTTTTTGAGCTCATCCCTAAGGCGCATTTACACACTCGCACGAATGGCGAGGCGATTGTGTGGTTGTTTTACTCGTCATTCGCCTCGCTGCTCGTGGGGCTCGTGCAGAAAGCAGTCTTTAGGGACGTCAAGGGCTAGTCGCTCCTCGAGGTGGGTGAACTCGAGCGCTCGGAGAAAACGTTCATCATTCGCGCTGTGGGGACGAACTTGTGAATGCCACTCGCGAACGTCGGCGAGTGAAGAGGCGAAGCACGAGCGCGTAAGTGTAAATACGCTATCACAGGTTTATATGTATTCTAAATAGTCACAAATCATGCCAGGCTGCTATCATTTACGTTTCGCGCATTGAAGAACCAGCGAAACAAAATGAACTCTCTGAGTTAAAAAAAATTGCGGGCAACTGGATAGCCAGGTGGTCAGTGCTTTTGCTTGTGGTGGAAACGGTCCGGGGTTTGATTCCCAGTGGGAGTCCAAGTGCAAAATAACCTCTGATGCCAAATTACTTTTAACAATACTACTACTAACAATATTTTGGTAACACAGTACCGACGACATAAAACATTTTTTAAAAGATTTCTACCATCGATAACCATAAGCAATAAAGTTTACTGGTAGTTTACTGAGAAAACTGTCATGCAATAATGGCATTCAGAAATTTCAGGAATCACGTTTCCTGAACTAGATTCGAATACTACTGACTATTTCTAAACTGCTTATGATAACATGATTTTCTGGCAAACTGTAAATTACAAGTGAATACGAATTTTTTGCAACTATAACGAACGATGATGATCTTGATAAAGATACGTGTATTGGATTCATCTAAATTAGAAAACACGAGTTCTATTTCTTATCTTACCACGACAGATTCTAAGTAAATCCAGCAAATTAAGGCAATTGTACGGTGATAAAACAAAGTTTATTTAATTGAAAGCAATCATTCCAATTAGTCTTATAACTTACGCGATAACACATAAGAGAGGAGAAAATTTCTTATCCTTTAATCTAGTTTCCAATTATGATAACAACCTGAAAATTTTACATTGCGTAAAAAACGCTTTTACCTCTAATTTCACGACTTACTTCACAACTTTTCAGAGTCTACGCTTTTTCTTACGCAGTACCACTTTAGCTAAACTTGATTTTTGGAGTTGGTGGTTTTTATTTCTTATTCATCAAAAGAGAATATATGTATACAGTGATTGGTTGTTCGAATAAAATGCAAAAATTAACGTAAAATATAACTGTATGTGGTAAATAAAATTTTTGATGAGAGAAAAATAAGCCTGGAGAAATTTATTTCTAAACTGCTGAAGAGGAAATAGTAATGACAGGGAGATATTCAAAAAGGAATGAATGTAAGAGATGAAAAATAACGGAGAGAGATGAAAAACAAAACTCCGTCAATACCAGTTTATTGCAGTTATTTAACATGATATATATATGGAAATCAGAGGAAATTGAGAAAGGACAGGATGTTCATCAGCGAAGATAACAGGGTTGCAGACATTCACCTAACCTAAGTGGTTGGTATGCTCTTTGATGGTCATACTTTCCTGGACCATTTATATTTAAATTATTACTAAATATTTTGATAATTTCGAAAATTTCAAAACTAATTTTAACTTATTTGCGAAATGCTGCAGATAGATAATATTATTTTTTATGAAACCGACAGAAAGACCCGTAATTTTACCCACTGTTGTGTTATTTACCTTAACTTGAGCTGACTGTTATTGTACTTATTTTTTGCTTTTATGGGTATTCCTACAGCATAAATAATTAACAAATATTATTACAATTGAAAATGTCTGAGGAATACACGTTCCCCCTCTTGTAGAAGCATAAAGCTCAGAAAGACCACTTCGCTCATCTGTTAAGTGATGAGTCATTTTAGAATTATAAGTCACTCATTTTTACGAGTGTAAGTGGGTGATTTTGCAGTGAATTTGAAAAGGATAAAGAGATGCGACGGTCTATCCTCAAAGAGCATTAACCCTCTAATGAGTGTTCTTCGATGCCTGCCTCACCTGCTTACCGTCAGAATCCGGCCATACGCTGTTTTTCTAGTCAGTACAGCAAAAAACAGCCGTTGAAATCTACGAAGTTAAGCTATAATTCATAATTTTATTCGGCCAACCGTGGAATTATGCATAAAGGCGACAGATGAGGCTTGAGGGCCTTTCGCATGACGCTATTTTCGCTAAAAGGGGAATAATACATGGGATTTGATTTCCTTTTAAGCCCTCGTTACTGACTGGAAAAACTGGAACGCACTGTAGCTTTAGATTATTTAAAAACGGATTCATATACATATTTTCCCATACATAAACTATCAGCTTTTGGCATTATATATTATCATGACTTTGTTTGAAAAAATATTTATTATCTTTTATATGAAAATGCGAAACAAGGAACTAAAGAGCCCGTATGTAAGCCTGCTTATTATTAATCATCCCACTGAGGACCAAAATATTGGTCAGCTTAACGTTTCCTGCAGATACCACCATTTCCAATGCATTTATCCCTCCAACGGTGGAGAGATCCGCAGTGAAAGTGTAGTTGTTTCTTATCAGTCAATCTCACAGGAATCCTCCCTTTTTAACAAAACAATTAAATGATCGATATGGCTGCGACAGGTTGTTATGTAAACATCAAAAAACTATGCATTCGCCAGCTTCAGCGGCTTGGAAGTTAGCGTGACCCACGCATAGCCGAGGTCCCCGGTTCGGGAGGTCCCCCCTTAGTTGTATCCGTTCGTAAATTACAACGGTTAATTATGATTTCGGCCTTATAGGAATGATATTCATCCAGTACAGAAATAATTATTACGATTAAAATGGGCTCCAATCCCGCTGATTAGACGCTGTTAAAGAAACAGGTCCCACCAAAAAATTCATCACAAAAAACCACTTCCAAAACACCCGACCCTTCGTAACACCCCCATCGTGGGTCCCGACGAAAAAATGCCCGACCCTATCGATTGGCTGGCGGGAAAGCTACCCGCCTCACCCAGGGAAGATGATGGCCTCGCCCATCCCCGCAACCAGGCCGCCCAGAGGCGGTGCACGCGAGGGGAAGGGCGATGCAGGTCCGAAGGCTTTTCCCCTCCTCGGATTCCCTCTCTCTACCCACGTATCGACCTACGATGCCGCTCGGGCAACTTCGTGCGCAGTCGTCGCATGAATCCGCCCTCCCCTCTCCCCGAATCCCCTCGTGGGCTCCCCCTGCTTGACACACATCCTCGAGTCGGGCGAGGCACATAAGGGTAACATGTGTTTCACATCTGGCCGTGTGAGCCGTCGCAGCTTGCGTGTGTCCCCGCCGAGGGGTACCGAGGAACATCACATGTGTTCCACAGGAGTGCACGCGTGAAAAGTGGACTGTTATAGCGGCTCGGAAAAGTTAAGTGGGAAACTTGAATCTTCCTTTCCGAGGAATCGATCTTTTTATCGCGGTAAATTCGTCCCCCCCTTTGCATACTTTCCGCCCCCGGTCGAACCCCAAATCCTCCCGTCGTCGTCCGCGGCCGCCAACCGTCACCGCCGGCGAAAATTTACGCCCACCGATCCCCTTTTGTCATTCTTGAAACAATTTCTGGGTAAAATATCGCCTTGATCGACATGGCAAGGATAGATCCAAAAAGTGCCGAAAATAAGGATTTTCGTCGCCTATATTGGCGCTCGAAAACGTCCGCCGCTGAACGGGGAGGAGGCGGCGACGACTCTGGAGTCTCCAAGACGCTGTGAAGGATCTTTCCTCCCTCTCAATAAAACGGTGAGTCAGTCAAAACATTATCCCCTGACCGCGCTGCCTTATGGGCCCCAACCCGATCCCCTAGTGCCAAGTGCGTTTCTTCCTTCACCACACCAAGACACAGCAAACACCGGCGTCACCACAAGACCACCATATCTTCCGCGACCGTAAATAAGCGACGCATCTCCGGGAGAGATTGCGACGCGACTCCGAAATAGTCGACGCATCTCCGGAAAAAGCACACCCTCTTTCACCAGACTCTCGGTTACGGAAAAGTACACCTTCCATCCCGACTATCGATCCGAATGGAGCCAGACCCCCGCAGCTTTTCGACAACGAAGTCTTGTCCACGACTAAGATTCCTAACCCTTCCTCTGCCATGGCCGTCCTTTCACTCCCGTGCTTCGCCGAGATCCACTGCGTACACAATGACGCAGCTTTAGCCTGTGGGGGGGTAGGGGAAGGGATGTCTTTCGTGAATGTGTTTGTGTGTGAGTGTGTATGTGTGTAGCTGCGGGGCTCGCATCCGGGCACAGTAGATAGCAAAGGAGTGGGTGGTTGTGAGAAGGAAGAGGGGATGAAAGTAAGGTATGCCGACTTGACAACGGGGGGGAGCAACTAGGAGGGGGAACGCAAAAACGAAAGCGACAAGATCTCGAGACGTCTGAGACGCGCGAAACGGCCTAGAAGTCGAATCCAATCTGGCAATATTACCGTCTGTCTCCGAAAGGAAAATCTATGGTTGGAAATTTGTGATGAGTCTTACGGAGCTCCCCCTAGCAACACCGGCCACTCCCCGGTCCTACGTCACAGGGTCACGTGATCCGTTTGGAGGCCACGAAGCTTTTATACCAGCCCGTCTTCCTCGCTTTAAAACACCCCCTTTCCTACCCACCCGCACGCCATCTGTCTTCCGCGCTAAAAAATAGAATCGCCGGGATGCGTGGAATGCTCGCCTTTGTCGAAAGGTAAAGAAATTACAGTTTTATGGCGTGGTAAAACGGATCTGATTGCCTGCATCGCTGTGAATAAATGCATTTCGTGGATGATCTCTCGAAGTGCGTCCCAATCATTTCCTTCGATTGACAACACATCCATAAACCAAGAGTCCCATTCGTTCGATTATTTTGCTTTAATTCTCTCTATTCCGCTGAGTTTACCAATGAAATTTTATAAACATATATTGAGATAGTGCAGGGATTTTTACCTTGTAATCTGATTCGGTTTGAAGATAGCGGAAATTCTAGGTTCTCTTCCAAAGGTTATCTTCATTTAGCTTCAAGACTGAATATTTATTTACAGTTCCTGTTTAATTTTCCATGCAAGAAGCTCTCTTTACGATCACACTGTCAACTAGAAATATTTAACTAAATATCAAATAAATAANTCTCGCATAGTACGTTTCGTTACTGATTTAGCTTCTTTATATTCGCTCTTAATTTTATCCGTAAATGACTATAAGATAATGGAGAGTAAGAGGTAACAGGTGTACAATTTAGTTTATGATAGAGGCGTGGATGAAAGGTGATGATTTCCCACACGTTATGTTACTCCGTTTGCAGGAATAGTTCAATTATTTCAGGATCTTTAGGAAAGAAAAGATTTCTAACCAAAGACACAATCAGTTCATTACATTCCAGAGTTTGACGTTAATCAGAAACTTACCATCACATAGTAAATATTTTGCTATACCTCGGTAACTTACGTGATACTGCACCACATTAACAACGTAGGGTTGCAAATCATCTATTCGAAACCCAGTCCGGTCATGGAAGTGATAATTCGTTCCCTATTTGCGAATGTTTCATCGTTAATTGGTCACTGTATGGGAAGGGTGAATATACGAAACCCACTTGCGCATGTCTGCACAATTGAAAAATTAACTGATGAGGAATATTACATTCACCACATAAAATAAGGTTACCGTTCTCTCCAACAAAACTGTGGGAATTTCTCAGAATACATCAGACTCTAGTATTAATATAATCGTTGAGGGAAGGAATACTCAGCGCATTCCTATTTTTAGCAGCTGATTTTGTATTGGATGAAAGAATCTTTCAATTTATGTTTTAAAAAATCACAACAAGCAAAATCTACTCGTAAATTCTTGCCTCCAAAGATTAAAAAATGTATTAAATAAAANTGGAGCCAGACCCCCGCAGCTTTTCGACAACGAAGTCTTGTCCACGACTAAGATTCCTAACCCTTCCTCTGCCATGGCCGTCCTTTCACTCCCGTGCTTCGCCGAGATCCACTGCGTACACAATGACGCAGCTTTAGCCTGTGGGGGGGTAGGGGAAGGGATGTCTTTCGTGAATGTGTTTGTGTGTGAGTGTGTATGTGTGTAGCTGCGGGGCTCGCATCCGGGCACAGTAGATAGCAAAGGAGTGGGTGGTTGTGAGAAGGAAGAGGGGATGAAAGTAAGGTATGCCGACTTGACAACGGGGGGGAGCAACTAGGAGGGGGAACGCAAAAACGAAAGCGACAAGATCTCGAGACGTCTGAGACGCGCGAAACGGCCTAGAAGTCGAATCCAATCTGGCAATATTACCGTCTGTCTCCGAAAGGAAAATCTATGGTTGGAAATTTGTGATGAGTCTTACGGAGCTCCCCCTAGCAACACCGGCCACTCCCCGGTCCTACGTCACAGGGTCACGTGATCCGTTTGGAGGCCACGAAGCTTTTATACCAGCCCGTCTTCCTCGCTTTAAAACACCCCCTTTCCTACCCACCCGCACGCCATCTGTCTTCCGCGCTAAAAAATAGAATCGCCGGGATGCGTGGAATGCTCGCCTTTGTCGAAAGGTAAAGAAATTACAGTTTTATGGCGTGGTAAAACGGATCTGATTGCCTGCATCGCTGTGAATAAATGCATTTCGTGGATGATCTCTCGAAGTGCGTCCCAATCATTTCCTTCGATTGACAACACATCCATAAACCAAGAGTCCCATTCGTTCGATTATTTTGCTTTAATTCTCTCTATTCCGCTGAGTTTACCAATGAAATTTTATAAACATATATTGAGATAGTGCAGGGATTTTTACCTTGTAATCTGATTCGGTTTGAAGATAGCGGAAATTCTAGGTTCTCTTCCAAAGGTTATCTTCATTTAGCTTCAAGACTGAATATTTATTTACAGTTCCTGTTTAATTTTCCATGCAAGAAGCTCTCTTTACGATCACACTGTCAACTAGAAATATTTAACTAAATATCAAATAAATAATTTCTACGCTTAAATGTGTGTTTCACTGATTTCTTCTCCATTGAATTATTTTTAATTCTTGGAGGTTACGGAAGTATGGATTTTGGACTATCCTCGTATGCTGATACTTGAGATAAGTACGTACAATTACATCTCCGTAGACGAGGTAAAAAGTGAATTTCTGCAATTCAAGTGAGCCATACTGGTTGTCTTTTCTGTTTGATCGGATTTTCGGAGGAAAAAATCAAACATGAAGTTGTGTAAGCCTTTCCGTGATCAGTATAAAATTATCTGGGAATAACAATATCGTTGCAATAACGTTACATGCTGTGAATAACATATTTGAGAAAATAACTGCTCAGAGTTCGGAATGCATTCAATTCATTAAATTAAATTTAAATTGCTATAAAACACAGAACACCATCTGCGTAACATTTCTTACTTCTAGACTTAATGTAACATTAATAAAGATGTTAAGGGAATCCATGTTGTGAAATGAATAACATTAAACCGATAGCTAAGCCTTATCTCACCAAAAAATTACGATTTTAACAAAAAATCTATGAAAAAATTAAATTCCAATTATATGGCTTCGAGAGTACTGCCCTCTGAGTTGGTCAGAGCGAGAAGCTTGGACGTAAAAAATAATCTATCCTTGAAGAGTTAAAAGCCCTTGCGTGGCTGAATGTCCCTTCAAATTTCCTGATCAAACACCGTCCTAATAGCGCGAATTTCACGTGAAAACATTCTACGAAATTCACAGAACCTACTGCAGACCGGAGCGAAATCAAAAGACCCCGAGAGAGGCAAGAAATTCCACTCCAAATTGAGAAAATCCGCGGAATTAAGGATATATTTACGGGCGAATGGATTTTCCGAAAGCCTTTCGATTCAGCCGAGCGGAAAAAATCGACTCCGAAGATTTTTAATTTCGCCTAATGAAGACTTCTCCGTTCTCCGATGGAATTTTTCCTCTTTCCTTCCTCTCGTTCAGCAACCTCCTCTAATTTCATCCGCTCCGAGAACAAGGTCCCCTTCCGCGAGAGTTAATTAATGCGGGAACAAGCTCCCGGGTCCTTTTCGACAGAGCATTATTTATGAAATTAATAATAAAGGTCGTGCGGAAAAAGTTTGATAAAACATCTTCGGGAGGACTTATTTGGCGTGGTTTACGCAGGAAAATTTCTCCTCACAGAGGAGCAATCGTCAAAATTTCCGCTCCAAGCGTGTACAGTGCTATTCACTTATTATCTGACGTAGTTTAAGAGTAGTATATCGCCGAGTCGAAAATCTAGGCTTACCCGAATGAATAGAACTGCGAGTTTTTCTCGTTTAGAGCGCTTGCATCCTCAGAATTCGGCATAAATGTATGCGTAACGTAGAATAAACAGCACACGATTGAACGGTGTATTTTTTTAAATTATGGGGACTGGTTTTTACGAAGTCTTCCAACCACAATTTCCGCCGAAATTCAAATATCAAGATCTGAACAAGAATTTCGATCACAGCTTTCAAGTCCCGATTTTCTCTCTTCATCCGCACGTAAAGAGCTCATCATTACGAACTTTATAATAAAGCTTATATTTAGGAAATTAATTGCTTCTTTTACGACAACAACGCGAGTATAAACAATGGTTCATCAATTCTCACTGCAACAATTTTCAACATTGAGTGACGAAACGTCTAGAAAATTACTACGATGAAATTAATTATACAAGACAAATTATTTAAGCAATAAGGACACAGGAGATGCATTTAAAATTGGTAACCTGGGGAAGCCATCCGTCTTCCGTACACACGTTCAACCTTCAGCGCTTTCAGCCGGAGCAAAAAAGGGCGAATCTAAGCAAAATTCAATCCAAGTTGAGTGGATTGCCTGTCTTTATGAGATTAGGTTGTACTGTTCGCAGAAGCCTCACAATCAACTCCGCTTTCTCCTTGATCATTAATTGCAGACAGGGAGGAGGGGGCGTCGATAGGTAGCCGCAAGGAGGTGGTGACCTCTGGCCGGCGATCTCGAAGACTGGGCAACGATGGCCGGGGACCCTGGACATCAGAGCACTTGGGGTATCCGAGAGTTCCTCGGGTACTGGGACTCCCAAGTGGATGCCGCCTCCTTTCGGAAACGAGTAAGTTGCGCGAATTTATCACTCAGCATTAAAACCGAATCTCAATCACTATGTGCACTCCATTAGATGGGTTTCATGAAGTGGTTGGTCGCGGGTATAAATGTACATCTTTCTCAAAACGTAATGACCAGCCTGTATCTGTTAACTAAAGTATAATTTCTATCGGATAAAATACATCGTGACTTACAATAAAAGTTAACCAAATTAAGTTAAGCAGCGTAATTCCGACTATTTGTAAGACAACTTTAAAAAAAAAATATTCTGATTAGCCTCTCAATATTCCAAATCCTAATAAAGAAAAAAATCTTCCATGTTTAACTTGATTAATGAACCATTCAGTACACAAACTTTGTAAAGAATTCCGGAACGGAATTAATACAATCGCATTAACAACCATAGGTTTTGAACGAAAGTAGACTTTTCTTTCTAAATCGCCAGAAAAAAATGGACTACCTCCTAACATCCGATAAGAATACCCTTTAAATATCTATCCAACCACCAAATTCAGAAACAAACGGTAATCCGTCTCGAACTGACTCAAAATGCGGTAAGCCTTTCCTTTGAAACGATTGGATGCTTCTACGGGGCTGAATAGCCAAATAGGAGGGATCGATACAGTGGCTTTCAATCAGCATTCAAGGGAGAAAATGAAATTAAAGAGGGCCTTCTCGGATTGTCGATTCATCCCCCGGCGGAAGAGCCTCTTTAAATTCTTTGTTTCCTCACTATTTCACGATAGAAAACGGCTGCGAAATATATCCCGATTGGATTCCAGACACGTATTGTGAACAGCTTAAAAAGGTGAAATTTGGTATACTCGATTGAAAGAAAAATACTTTTCTCAATCTCTAAACTTCCTACTGCATACGATAGAACATAAAAAGAGAATTCTTTCAACTTATCTCATCGAATGTCAATATACATGAAAATTGTAGAAAAACTATTTAGGTCCTTAGAGGAGAGCTAAAAAGCTTCATCCGTCATTAAAATTCAGAATTCGGTTCCTTGCAAAACCATTCAATATGACTGGTAGATTTAACTAAAATGCTACGGGAAATTTGGGAAATTAATAATTGATAACAGTTCCCATAAACGCGTTAGCTGTTTTCCGTTCAGATTTGTAACCAACATTCACTTTACGTGAATCAATGATTTTTGTTTAGAAGTAAAATTCTCGCTATTGTTACAAATAAGATATTAGAGGTAAAGTTGACTCAATACGAGATTGAGCTTTCTATAAAGTAATAATTTTCTATCAATTTTAAACAGAAATTTATCATTCTGGAGACTTGAACTTAATTCGTACGATCGTTCACACGGATGAGCATGATTATCCATTACATTCCATTTCAAAAGAATTTGGAGTTTCAAGTCTACGAGAGGCTAAACGGCTATCCTCCTCTTCGGATGCTCCGTGGTTAACACTGAAAATTTTTTGATAAAAATCAACTAAAACAATGCTGGTATCGACAGCTCTTGATAAATATTTTTCTTGAAATGATTATGATGATACTGAGGCGCCTTTGGCGCACCTGCTGGTTCCTTCCTTCTCATCCGAGCAGAAACTTCAGGAAGGCGCGGCGGCCGCTGGATGCCTCCGCGGTCCTGCCATCCAGTCGCCAGAGCTTCCGCCGTCTGCGGCCGCCGCAGCAGCAGCCGCAGCCGCCTCCGGAGCTGCCGCGGCAGCCGCCGTGGCCGCCTCTTCATCTTCTGGTAAATCTCGCCGCATCGGAGGAGACGCGGCCGCCGCTGCAGCCGCTGCGGCAGCTGCGGCCGCGGCAGACGACATGGGAGACATTCATAAATTATCGAGGGACGAACTGGTGCAGAGGGTACATTCTTTAGCGGTGCAGCTGCAGAATGCGAGAACGTTGATCGCTCAGTTGCAGCAGAGGAACGTTGAACTACAAGAAGGTAGGATGCTACTGTCCAAAAATTTCTTGTAAAATATTTCCCGTTGGTGCATTTAGAATGCATTTCTTTAAACATAATTCCCCTTTTTTTCAGGCCTAGGCGATAGATTGGCGAGGACAGTGGAGGATTCTGTGAGGAGAAGTCTATCTGATCTTGGGAGGTAAGGATCAAGTATATCTCCAATTGCTTTAGTCCGCTTGAACTGCAGATTTTTAACCCCATCCCTCTACATTTAGTAAGAATAAATAATGACATTTCTCCGTAAGAATGAATTTTCTTGCTGATTCCATACGCTCCTTTACTTAGTGCTTCTCTTTCTCCTTCTATCTCTGCTCATTGCATGGTTTTCCGCAAGTTGCACACCTTGTTGAAACGACCAATTAAAATTTATACTCTCCTGTAACGACTCCTAATTAACTTCGTCTTAAAAATTTCTAATATAAATCGATTAAACCAATCATCTAAAAGTAACACTCTAAATCTTCAAATATCAGTTACTGCCATGTAATACTTGTAAGCGTAACCTTGACAGCTCAAACACGTTCAAATCAAAGACCCGAAATGCTTTTAGAACAACTTCGAAGCGAAGGAAATAGTAGCTTCATCATTTCTCTTTAGAACAGATTCCTGTAGTTACTTCAGTAGAGCAGCTACTGTAGCATTAATTCGCAGAGGTATGAGGCGAACTTGTTACATGAGTTACATGAGCATGTCAGAGATCACCATCGTCCACCTTGGCTCAGTTCAGATTCAAATCGTCCTTAGGTGCCCATCCACTCGCAGCTACTACGGAGCCGCAGAAGTTTCCATGGTATCTCCTTCGCCCCAAGCGACAGACGGGGGAGGTGGAGGTAGTGGGGGCGGGGGAGGAGGCGGGAGTGGTCACCACGGACACCCACACGGGGGTGGAGGCGGAGGGGGAGGAGGGGGCGGAGGGGCCTCGGGAGATTTCTTCCCTGGATCGGGCGCATTCGGTGGCAGCGGTGGTGGAGGAGGCCCTGGGCCGTCTTCTTCATCATCGTCCGCCCAGTTCCCAGTTCCGGCGGCGGTATGCTCTGCCCAATTGGCGCAGTCCGATGATGGCTCCCTGGTGAGTGCCATGGTGGTCTCAAGGCAGGAGGAAATGGTGTCTGGAGACTACGGTACGACTTGGGTGTCCGTCGAAGCTACAGATCGTCATTAGAGCGTTCTGCACTCGACCGATTGATTTTCGCTGACTTCCGGACTTCGGCCTAATTTATACAGTGAAAACCATTCTGGGGACAGGATTGGCGTTTCCCATAGCGGCAACTTGGAAGCTTAACGGAAAGTGTTAGGTATCTTAATGTCGGGGGTGCAGTCTGCACAGTTGGAGTAGTCAGGCGATCTTCGTATAAATATGCATAACGTCGACTCCAATAGCGTTTCGTGCAAGTATCGTATCATAAATGAGGCTTTATATCGATCCAACAGTGTCTTATTTTTAGAATACGACGTATATTTTGAGAAGTTCCTAAAAGTTAGCAAGGCGCTCGACAAGATTTTGACGGACGTTTTTTTAGATACTCATGTAAATTAGCTAGAAGCCGACTTCAAGAATAAATCCAACCACTATGTTTGATCTCTTAGTTACCTCATGTATCAAGGTATATCAGTATATGATAACGAATAATACGAGAATTTAGGTTTCAGTATCCAGTCTAATGTTTGCACCAACATTCTGGTTTTAAAAGTTAAAGTTGACTTAGATAAAAAGATAAAAATAGAGAAGTTCTACATAATCAATTACAACATCCGCGAAAGAAACTAGATTCATTACTTCACAATAATTAATTCCCCTGAAATAAGTTTGAGGCAAATAAAAACGACAGAATTCAGTACATTAAAAACATCTGATGACCACTAATGCCTCAGTATACATTTAAATCATTAATGCCCATTCCACATAATCAGCATTAATATATTGGACGAAACCTTGCACGAATAGTGAGAAATGGTAGCTTACAAGAGTTTTAAACGCGTCATATCATAGTCGACGCGCAATAATTAACAAGTTTTCTAGTTCTCGAAAGCGGGGCGAGGCAAATGATGCTCATTTTATACAGCATTCATTAGACTGTAAACACTGTGATAGACCTGAAAATTGCATTAATGCATATATATTATACATACACATATATAGATATACATATATATTAAAGAAAGTCGCATCCATATATATCAAAATGTGATAGTTTCGTGGCACTATGATATTATACGAGGAATATTCATAGTTCATATAGGAAAATATCTGTGATAGACTGATATGAACATGACATTGTACGTAGAGTGACACTAAAGAAAGCAACCCTGTGAGAGAGTAGAGCATTTATAGTGATTTTTCGACCAGTTTAACTCCCAAAATTGCGATACACAAGCGGTGATAATAAACTTGTGATATGTAAAAGCAATTGTGATAAAGAACCTTAATGTTCCTTAGCGATGATACGTTTTCCCAAGTCTACCGCATGTTTCTTACATCTGTCAACGGAATTTCTATAGGAGACATTTATTACTTTTGTAAGCATATACTCCTTAAACTTGTGTACGATACGGGAAAATGTATTTTTAAATTGTTTAATGATATACCTGAATTATATATCTAAAACTGTGAATAAAGTGATGAAATAAAAGATTACCAGATGCGTTTTCAGTATCGGAAACACAAATCCCTCATTGATTACAACAGAATCGAGAAAGAAGATTAATTCATTTTCTTTAAATTTTCCAAGTTTAATTAAATTTTTAGAGAAGAATATTAAAAATAAATAACCAAAATTTGAAGGGTTTCTCAAACCCTATTCTAGTGAAAGGGAGACATATATAGTACGTATTTAGGGCATACATATATGTTTCTTGTAAACACGTTAATTCACATACGCATCCGTGTGTGAGGAAAAGAGAGCTTAAGATGATTGGACGAGAAGCCCTCAAAACAAAAACAAAAAAATCTAATTATGGTAGAGAGCCTCCAGCTTTTCAGCTACGCGAAATGCTCGGAAAAAATGTCGCCTTTCGAAAAGAAATTTCATACCACTAGTCTCAGACGTCCAATCCTTGCCTCGATGCAGTTTTCGAGTTAACAAGATCGATACATCGTATCGAGCAGTCGCTGGATTTCAAAAATCTTGGAAACGCGCCAAAATCATTAGTCGATTTCGACGGCTAGTTAGAGAACCCCGTCCGGTGAAACCGATAACGTCCGAACGATAAGTTAAAGCAATTACGACGAGAAAATGCTTTCTATTGGTGAATGAATTCCTTCCGTGCCATGCGATAGTTAACACATTAAAAAACCCGAATGAGGGATTGCAGTTTGATCATTATTGTTTGGGAGAGTCCATTTTCTAAACAGTGCAGTTCACCCAAGAAGTTTTCGAAAACGAAATCGACTTTCAGAACGAAGTCTTAGTTCGACCATACATTTACAAAAATCGACAATACACACCAACCGTTCAACTACAACTTATTTGTGGTAAAAATCTTTCGAAATAAATTTCCTAAATTAAAGGNTTCTAAACAGTGCAGTTCACCCAAGAAGTTTTCGAAAACGAAATCGACTTTCAGAACGAAGTCTTAGTTCGACCATACATTTACAAAAATCGACAATACACACCAACCGTTCAACTACAACTTATTTGTGGTAAAAATCTTTCGAAATAAATTTCCAAAATTAAAGGGAATGATCCGTATACGAGTCTAAAGCAAAAATCAACATAAAAATTTAAGGGAATCTTCTAAATTATTATAAATTCTTGGATTGCGTACTTATAAATTAAAAGCTATTATACTAAAGTGTGATTAAGGTATTAGAAAGTTTTTTTTACGTATTTAAAAAACCTTTCATCATCGAAACTACGAATTAAAGCTATTATAACCGATACTTTAAAAATGTAATAATTTCTAAGAACTCAAAGTTATAATTGATTTATTATTACTCATAACAAAAATAGCTAGGAGATGGCTCCAATGACTATGCTTTTATGTGCCTAATTAGATGGTTATTTGCTTTATGTTAATGTGGTTGCTTAAGAATATTTTTGCTCCTTTTATTACCACTTCATCTAGAACGCATCTCTTTGAATATCTTTGAATAGCCATCGTTGGGAGATTACCTAACAGACGACGAGATACGGTTCGTGAACGAAGCAACAACTTATACTCGCCTCGTCTGCCATTTAATGGCCGCCCTGTTCTCGAGGGATGAAATGGCCACGTCATCGGTCACAGGAAAGACTACCAAAGGAGTAACCTCCCAGCAGTTGGATCCGCTCAGGACGGGAATAGTGATCCGTAAGTATAAGCCACATTGTAGAAATGCCATACTTTCTATTTCACTTCTCGCTAATGACACCTTTCTAACTATAAGTATGATAATACTTTATTTTTCCGAAATTAAATTTTAATAAAATTATATATTTGTGAATGGGTAAATTAATATTAGTCGCGCTTTTTCCGGCATAAAAAGTATCCCGATGTATTAATTTTTTCTTCGAACTTTACAATCGAAAATTAGCATCGCAATTAAACGAAGAAAGAAGCCCAACAATCGCCGGACTCCATTGTTTTTGAGATATTTTGTACATTTATGTTTTATAGATATAGAGACTTCAATTGTAACCTAGACTTGCTTTCCTGGTAGAGAAGAGTTGAATAAGTTTTATCAATTTAGGGACTGGCAAGAAATATACTTACAAAACGAATACATTCTTGGTATTACACATTTGGGTAAGATATTAATGAAATATACTTCAAATCGATCAAAAGAATACTCAAGATAAATAGACTGCAAGTTCATATCGTTCTCGAATTCTCAACAGCAAACACCCACTTCAAGCAATCACAATCAGACGGTATTAAATTAGCGTCGTAAGAAGTTGGAAAAAATCTGAAGGATTTAAATATAAATTCGGAAGCACTAAATCAACCTCGAGGAAAAAAAGCCTATTAGCCTTCCATTATCTCAGCAAATAAAAACGTTGGCTTAATTTTGTCCTAATTTTTAAAACCTCGCGGATAACACGCGAAGAATTTTCATCCCCGTCGAAAAAGTTTTCCATCTTGCGAAGCTAAAAGTACGCCGCATCGGAAGTTGCCGTTCGGGAATACTGAGAAGTTTGGGAAGTATGGAAAATTAGCGATTAAAAAAAGCAAGGGTAATTCCTCCGCATCCTAGAAAATCTATTCGTAGACCGCTGAAGATTATCTCTCATCTGGCCCTTCAAAGGCACCCGTCTCTTCGCGTTATACTCATGGCCACTTCAGCCCGTTTTCCGCTCAAAGTTGTGCGTTTGGAAGGGCGTCGTGCGGGGCAACCAAAAGGGGGAAGATGCACTCATCTCCGGCTTTTGAACTCGCGGGAGAAAGGCTCAGGATATTTCCAGGGATTATAGAAAGAAGAGCCGCGGATGCACCAACAAGGAGTGCCTAGAAGTTCCCCGTGCTCACTGGCTTCGCGGTGAAATCCGCGGAAGTTTTCAGAACTTTTTTTAATATGCTCTCCAAGCTGGGTTTCCATAAAGAGCAAAGAAAGCTAGGCAGGTATTTACGAAGAAATCTATAAGAGAATCAAGAGGCACAAATATAGAGGCAACGGATTTCAAATCGTCTCCCGTATCAATGAACGGTGTATTCTGAGTCGACACGCTCCGGAGAGAATTCATATATTATTCGGAAAGGTTATAAAGCTTTGTTTATCTTTACCAACTCAACACAGTATTTGCTTCACTCCACACATAGTCAACTTAATTTTCCCTGACGGCATTCAGGTGGAGGGCACAATCTAAGGGCATTCATTCATTCAATCATTCCAGATGTATTGTAGTACTACGTTGTAGAATTACAACGTATTACAATACATCTGGAAAATTAAAAAATCGGTACAATTTAGGAATGAATCCCACGAAGGATAAAGAGGGCATCGCCTATAATATCTTCCGTTAGAAAGGGGAACGGAATGTCTTTGAATGGAAGATTACACAGAAGATGATGATTATACTCTTATTTTTTAGAGGGGATTCCATTGCAGAAGGTGATCTAAAAACATGTTACAATCCGAGCCCGTCAACTCATTTCTGAATCTTATGCTACCAGTTACACGAGCGTTACTTTATGAGAGTAATAGCATTTTGAACTTCTGAGGACGTTTAAACGAAGGATTTATAAAAATCGTACACAATAACCCCTAATTCTGCAAACGTTAGTTCTACCTGCCATTTTATTTATGTGAAATAGACCGGTGGGGAATGCATTTCAGTTGGGATGTCTAAAAAGAAAGATTTTATGGTGGACGTAGCAATATGTTACAAGAATAAATTAAATTTACGAATAAAATAAGATTTCATTAAATTTCCTGCATTCGGTGGTTCGCAATTCAACTCTTGGTTCGTTTTTTTTCATTAGAGAAAGTTAATTAGCAGGCGATCTACCGTTCCCTTAGGTACTAAAAGTTTATCACTCTAGAGAATTTTAGTAAGATGTAATTAAAGAAAAAAATGTACAGATGCCTATACAATTTTTTCTTTAATTAGTACAACAGTTCTTGCAGGCAGGCAAAATCTATTCGGATTTAAGGCTCTAAATTATTTTGATGTAAAAACCTTACGTAAAAAGAATTTATCCACTGAGATAACTCACTCTAATCTCGGACCGAAACCACAAAACGGGGAGCAACCGTAAAACAACGAACGAACGTAGGCTATTAAAATCGTCTCGTCGTATGGATTGGGCTAGTGGCGCGTGCTCCTGGAAATTTCCACCAAGTAAAAAAAAAAAGACCTCTTCATGAGAGGGAATTGGCTAATGAACCTCCCTTCTTAGTTTTCCTCCTCGAAATTCTTTTGTTAACCTCCCGGCATTTCCTCCCGCTTCTCCCCTTAGTCACAAATTTCCGCGGGATAATAATTTTTTAGGATTTTCCTTGCCGAAACTTTAAGTTGGGGCGGTCGTTTTCTCATTCCTTTGTTTACGCGTGGGTCAAGCCGCGATTCGTGTCGCCGGCGTTTCCTTAATTAGCCCACGTCATTTTTATCTTTCCTTTAATCTCCGCCTCTTATCTCCACGTCTCCTTCACCACAAGCGTGTTATTCCGACTAATTGGCCGCGCAGTCAGATAAGCCGAATTATGTTATTGCAAATTTAATTAAAAGCCGAATCTTGTGAGGTCCCTTGTGAATGGAGGAGGCAATGAATTTTGTTGGAAGGCTGCCGAGGCCGAAATTAGAAAGAAAACTCGGTAAATAAGCCAGCCCTGATCAGATAAATTCTTTTCCGCCTAAAATGGAAAGGCTTATAATACCAGTATGATTTATAGAGTAAACAAGGAACTTAATCAAGTTCATCTGGTAGATTTTGCATTGAAGCAACCGATAATGGAAAATTTGTCCCAGAATTCAAAGAATCTACCCCATGAGTTGTGAGTAAGAGCAAAATTTCGGGGATTTGCGAGCATTAGGAGCATTATTTGGTAAACTTGGACGTCAAAACTGTAAAATTTAATTTTAAATATTTGTTAACCTTGTAGACTTCGTTTAAGTCATCGGATCTTTATCTTCCTATCAAAACGGTGACAAGAAATAATTATCCAATAAAATGTTGATTGCAATTATCTAATTCATAAAATTCTACGCGTATGTGTGCATGATTCAGAAGCTAGGCGTAGGTACGTATGACTCAGATGTGGGGCAATAGATGGTAAGGAAGCTCTCACGTACGTTTTCCATTAGTTGACATGTGGCGCGGGCTTTGAATTTTATTCATTACTTTTTGGCTACTTCGCCAATATTTCAGTCTACATCAGCAGACTTTTCAACTAGTATTCCATTAAGAGAATCATTTTCAATCTATCATTTCGAAAACGATCGAGTAGGTAATGATGATGGACTACTGATAATGATGGATTACTGTATTTTCGAGAAAACGTTTCTTAAGATTCTGCAGAAACTACTTCTCGAGTCATTGTATGGCGTGCACTCCGCCATTAATCGCCTTCCAGGAAGTATTATTCGTTATTTATTATTTAGGGTGCGTCGACAGCTTAGGTCATATTGTTCCAGGAAGTATAACACAAATTTGACAACTTTTTTTCATGTTATTGATCGTCTCACTAATTTTATACACTGAAAATAAGGTTAAGACTAAAAAATACGATTATCGCTCTGAGATGGATCGATACACGAAGAAGAGGGTCTCGATCGATAGAATGACGACCCTGTAAGGGTACCTAATCATGGGGCAAACAATAGCCGTAGCCAAAACATAGCGAATACATCAGTATGAAAATATAATGGAGCTATGCGGAGGTAACTAAGCGAATCCCGCATAGTTTATTAAGCTCTTCGAAGGTACAGTTTACTCGTGTGAACGTAATTAGCAAAGGCGTGCTCGTTAACTAACCGAAATAGAAACCGAAACGGCGAGTGATGTGTTGGAAGTTATGTAATTCATGAAGTTGGATTTGTTAATTAATGGAGAGACATGTACCTATTGGCAGAGAGATGAGAGTTGGCATTAAAAGCAAATACTAAAGGTCAACATGTGGCTCAGAGTATCTGATAATTAATTCCAACTCAGACAAACAATGCTAGTGAAAGTTATCAAGAGCTAACACAAATTTAAATGTATAGAATCTTAAGTTTATTAACACAAAGGTCGTTAAAAGCTCATCGGAGTTGTCGAAAATGTTATACACGGAGACAATTTTCCATTGCCAGTAGGTTATCCATTTAAAAATTTTTCATACCTAATATATAGCACAAAGTTAAGAATTACGTGTTAAGTGCATTTAGGAAGGATGAAATACAAGGGAAAAATCATCTTAAACCTATTATCATAATTGCTCATCATAACAACAAAAAATGCCGTATTTTAAAATTTTCAGAAAAAATTAATTTGAAAGGAAAAAGCAGTGTGGTCCAGAAATGTTTCGAGGCTGTGCTTCAACTCAAGTTTTCTACTGTAACAGAGAAACGTCAACCCTATTTGCCCTTTCTGATCTGAGACACATTCACAAAATTTAAGAAACCCAGATAATCGCTACAATATTGTAACTGAAGATTACATTCTCTATCGGGGAAGACTATCAAAAGAAAAATATTACACTTTAATCCCCCAATTTGGAGCAGGAAAAATTCTGCAAATTTTCAAAATGGATTTAATAAAAATTGATATTACATCAAGAGTAATTACTATCGTTGATTAATTTGGCACGACCATATCTGGCAAAAATTATACATATGGATGATAATTTATATATTCTTGACATTCCATCGGTTACATTCTCTTGGGTAAGAGTTGGGTGAACGTGGTAATCCTCGTAGAAATATCCGCAGACATCCTGTGACGTTCACCCCGAGATTCACCACAACCCGGGCCCGCCCACGTCATCATTCTATAAATCCTTCACACATACGTCATTTCCTCCTCCCGCCACAGTATCTCTCCAACTCGAGAATCACGGTTTCCTCGACCAACGCCCACACACCCTTTCATTCACGACCTTCCTACCAAATATCTTCGCATACCAAAGCCCACTTCTCAGATATTCGGACCGTTGGTATGCGGGTGGGAAGGTAAGGGGGAAAGGGGAGCGGTATACCCACCTAGGGAAATCCACACAGATCCACACCCCCCACATGGACCACAGGAAGCGAGCGGCTCTGAATTACCCATTCCCTTTTTCTCAACGTGGTTCCAAGAAGGGGATGAGGGAACGTACGGGGGTCTCTTGAATCGGCTCCCAGTGGAAATAACTCCCACAGACCTCATCCGCCGAGCACATTTCCCAAATCCCTTCGCTGAGAAAGGATGAATACCTTTTCCTCCTGACCCTTATCCCTAATCCCCCTCTTCTTTCATTCGACTTCCTAGTCAAATCAATCCCATCTACGTAGGGATAGAAAGGTCCTTTTCTCCTCTCTTTGGAAGGAAAATTGAGTCCTTTGGAATCGATACGTGCATTTATCAAAAGGAGGGAAGCTTTTGGAGATCGGTTTTTCCTTTCCTCGCGATGTTTTCCCACGAAAATGAAAACCATGCTCAATACTGTAGCAATAGTTTCCATAGATTTTCCTACGGCGGAAAATCTATTGAAGAATCAAAGAATAGAATCCATGGACATAAAAAACAGGAAGAAACATAATTTCATTTCCTGTAAAGGATATTAAATTAAATAAGGTCAGATCGCTATATTAACGGACACACAAATTAATCCAGAGTATGATTTAGTGAACTAAAGCACCTCGTTGGAAAAATTAGAGATATATTCTAGACACCATACGGGCGGATTGCCTAACAATATTACTGACAAACGAAATTCAAAAACTACAAATATTAATTGAAAAAATCGAAACAATAAGTCTTTAAAAATTTTCCACGTTTCACCTTATATGCTTTCAATACACCGGTAATGCTGAAAAGTTTTCTTCAGTTATATAGTATGTACACGCTGCCACAATTCGGAAACCAACCGCGCTGGTTGAGAGGAGTGAGGAAGAGTACAGTATTTTATAAAACGTGCTTGGAGTAGTTTATTCTTTAACGATGCCACTTTCTCCAATCTTTCATGTCCACACTGAGAGTTTATTTATCTCGAGTTTATGTTTACCCTCTTTCACCCGTTATATGCCCGCTAAGGAAATGCAAGTTTCCAGTCCATATAGCTCGCTTCTCATGAAGTTTTGTCTTCGAGTCAGTCGGCTATGTGAAATGGAGTTTCTCTTTTCAGAGCAAGGAGCACATAACGAACTTTATATGTATCATCTAGGAAGGAAATCAAAACTTTTACTAGACAGTTGAATTTATTCATAAAGAGAAATTCCCATCACTGAAAACAGTGCGAAAAGTGAAAACGATTAGCATTTAATTTCTAGCTTTGATGTTAAGCAAGCTGAAACCTCAACTTAATTTTCTTGCGCATTCACTATTGCCTTGGTTATAAACTGCAGAGTACGTGTTGAATGCGCACTAATTAATTAATCGATGAGGTAGATCGAGGAAATATTTCCAGAGCGAGTTTTTTGAGATATTGAAATCATGAAAACATACTGTAAATGCTTACAATAAGGGGACAAACCTGGATGATAAAATCTTACACCAAATGTTAATGTTGTCTCCTTTTTTGCATGGAAGGTCACACCCAGCAAAGGTTCCCGCACACAAGCGTTCTCCAAATCCGGGCAAAGATGGCTCAAAAGTGCAAAGACTGCCGCACCACCATGAGAAAGAAACAACGAAATAGTCAAGCAGCTGCAGCCGCCGTCGGTGCCGGAGGAGGCAATCCACCCCAGCAGCCCAACAACATGGGGGCACACCTGATGGCCGTGACAAAAGTTGAAGGCGGTGGCCACATCCCTTCTCCCCACGGACACCCGGCACACGCCGGACACCACAACCCACAAGGCCATCCGGGACAGCATCAACCCCAACCGCCTCCTCCTCCGCCTCCACCCCAGCAAAGATCGATAGACCAGCCGGTCTTCCCCGAAAGCAGGCCTCCGAGTGACCTCGACAGCGTGTGACTGGGGAGATACCGGAAACGAAGGCGCCATTGCCCGGACTCCGAGTCGGCATCCTCGTCCTCCGGATCCCCCGTACCCAAAGCCGTTTTTGCCGGTGCGGTGGACGTCGATGACTTCCAGATTGAGTGGTCAGAGGTGACCACCAGGTGCTACGCTTGCCTCTCTTGAAGCAGAGGCAAGCTTCGAGGCATTCCAGGAAGAAAAGTTGGCACTTGTGTAGTTTCAGTCACGCGCGCTATACTGACACGAATGTGGTTTGCGTTATTGTTCCCTTACAAGAGAGGGAAAGTCGTTCACGGTGTAAACGGGGTTTCATTATAGGTACTGATTCCATCATAGATTAATTTTCCTCAATCCAACTTCAACCAGAACGATATTGTTTCCATTTTTTTCTTAAGCTGCTAAGTTCTGTAGTTCAGAGTATTCAGGGTAATCATTCCTGGAAGATTACTATGATAGAAAATTATTCTTTTCTTAGATCATCGCGAGCAATCAAAATTATTTCCCCTATTGAACCCACTACTGCAATTTCTTGCTTCCTTAACATTCTTTCAATACCAGACGTACCGATTAATAGTTTTTCTTACTAAATGAAATACATGTTATATTTTTCTACCGACAAATTTTCCGAAGAATAAACTCGATTGATTGACAAATATGCTCGCAATTGAATCCCTGTAATGTTTCATATGTCATTAGCAAGATAATTTCAAATTCCAAAAATTTTCAAATAGGTATATTTTCGCCACTCATTAACAAATAGACCTTGTGATGTATGCTCCCTCAAATGAATTCGCAGTGTACCTTTTGGAGAACGGAAACCACGTGATCGCGCGTGGTGACCAACGCACAAGTGCCGACAAGTGTACCTATTCTCCACAAGAACAGTTTTTATTTCATACGTTTTAGTACTTCCTTCCTTGTGAGAAGGAAAAGAAACAAACTGTAGCTCGCCGCGCTTTCCCTCTCCCGCCCAGTTTGACTGCAAGAAAGAAACGAATTTGGTGAAGTGATGGTGCAATAAATCAGACTGGAGGGTAAAGCGACGCTTTTGCTACGCCGCTTGACGCGTGGAGCTGGAATGAGAGGATCGATCCCGATTCGTTCCTGGCTTGATAACTTTGGACTGTGATAGATGGGATTGTTTCCAAACTGACATACATACACATAGTTTGGCAAACGCTGCTCGGCGGTCAATGGGTTCCGTAGATACCGTAAATTTGTCTCGCGATGCACGAGATTCGAAAAGCTATTTATTTTGAGCCCGGAAGGATTTCTTCGTTGCTTCGCGTATATGCTTAGGGCAGGCGCTGTATTAGCTCCAAGCGTGCGCTTGTTTATGGCCCGCGGTTAGTTGAGCGACGAGTGACTAAATTGAACCGTGATTGCAGAATACGTCTGACCGCCCATCAGCGTGTGCTTTTTGCCCTCGTGGAGCCTACGCTGTATTCATTTGTGATTGGTGCAAATTTGATGATTGTGTTCATGAGTTGATGGCTATGTATTCTGTTTGTGATTCATTTCCTAGAAAATTTTTTAATAAGAAGAAAATAAGGTGAATTTTCCCACACATATTTGTACAGACCCTCTATTACCAGACAACTACTTTAGAGGGAAAAATGAGAGAAATATTAAGAGACGTACTTAAAATATTTGAAGTTATTTATTTAAATGAACCCTCAGAAGGCTTGAATGAAGAATCACGACGGTGCGTAAATATATGGTATGAAACTGCAGCCTCGGATGGATAATTAACCTCAGCTAACCAATCATCCGTTATTATCTTTATGTCATATTAACGAATCTCAAACTATTTTTACGCTCGTCAATTATTTGTACATTAAATTAATTTACATTAAGGATTAAGGAAAGGTAAATTACTACGCAAATTATATTAAGTTATTAAAGAACTCGTAAATTTAACACTGAGAGATATTTTCACAGATTATTTGGTTAATTGAAGTAACACTTCCCAACTAGTTCTTACTAACCCACGGACTTCTTACTAACACGGATAAGTAAAATTCTGCTTTACTTCGATAGCTTTCCAAAGTTAATTATTTTATTTAAACAATAGGCTCTGATAAACTGAGGAAAAAGTAAGGAAGACTCATTGCATATTAAATCAAACTAAAAAATTCGTAATAATACTTCGAAATTAATCAAAAACACATGAGTGAGTGTAATATCTGCTTTCACATCAACTACAGGTATGAAAGGAAGAAATGAATACAATAAAAATACATTCAGAGGTAATTCTTGTGATGTTCACACATTTGAGTTGGAAGAGAAAATATAACATACAATAATAAGGAAATCAAAGAAATGTTACATTTTACCAAAACCATCATCGTAACTTTTTCATCAAAATTTTCAATAATGTCCTAGTATTTCACGGAAGAGATGATGTATGGCAAAAAAAATGTCCAGTTCTTGATTGATTAATCCCGAAAATAAGTTAACTCTTCTCTCGCAAAAATGCGATACGCCTGCATTCAGCCACAATCCCACACACTAAAAGCTAACATTCAGACTCATTTCAACGAATGAGCACTAAATTTGTCACGGCTATGTCCTCACTCTCACCACTTGAAATGATCTTTACCAAGTTTGGCAGAAACAAAAGGCTTCGCATTTCTACACGTCAGACAAAGATTCCGAATCGATCGGACGGGAAATCTGATAATAAAGAAAGAGGATTTCGTCAGATAAAGTCGAAAGACAAAAGGCTTGAGAGGTGGAAATTATATTGGACGAGAAGGGGTGAAATCAGAGCGAGAGAGAGATAAAGTGAGCGCTAAAAGGAAAGGAGAAATTCCTCCTTTTATCCCTTTTTATGGCGTAATCAAGGTTTCCCCGGGCTGGATACGACTCCAGGGCACGAGATTAATGAAGACGGATGGAATGACGAGGGACAAAAACGAGAGACTCGAAGATAGAGACAGTACAGGGCGTAGACTTTCAAATGAGGTTTCCCAGAATACAGTCCAAATGTAACGAATTGACTTCAATTCCTGGAGTCACGTTGCAGAGGAGTGCCAAGATGTCGACAAGATTTCCAATTAAAGTATGCGCAAGATAAGAAGCCCTTGGGCGGAGAAAATTAATATCTTTGGGATTGTTGAATAGAATTCTCACGGGTGAAAGTGATGCTGGAATAACGATACTATTATAGAAGCGCCGATGTTGAAGCGGGAATGGAGAACTACTTCTAGTTATGTAAGCATCAAAATACAATACAAAGCTAAAACAATTATTTACGATTCTCCTTCGGAGCATACTAAATAGGTTTCATTCATTTGAAATAAATCGTTTGAAGCTATATATTCCCAAGGCATAGGCTGGGTCTCCCTCCTTTTCAATATGTTAACTAATTATGACCAAAGAAATAAGTATGAAAAATTGTGTATAAATTATTTACCCAGTCAAAACCAATATTATCAAAGAAAGATTGCCATTAGGAAGCTAATTACAAACATCTTACCTCCAATATCGTTGATGACACAATAGATGAACCTTCTCTAAAAATTCAAACTTAAAACTTTCAGTAATACGAATTTCTTGACAGGGAAAGGCCTGAGTTACGCAGAGCAGGGCTTGGCGACGACCCTCTTACGGCCGAGAAATATTTAATCGATCTCCAATCGTATGAAGCGTAGCGCGTGCACTTCCAATAATTTGTATATAATAACCGAAATCTTGTGACTCCCTCTCACCAACTTCGCGACCCCCCAGGTGATTGCGACCCACGATTTAAGAAGCACTGATTTACAATACGAAGGCAGAGAAGATAACGTTCAGACTGCAATAAATAAATAAATATCAAAACATTGACGACCATCTTTTTCAAAACTATTCAACTTTTGATTTTAAATGAACAACATACGGCGATTCTAAAGGCTGCAAAGGATTTTCGATTCCAATCCTAGAATAGTCATCGTGAAATTTATTCCTCTCGCCAGAAATTCCAACCGTATAAATGTTCTTTTCAGTGACGCAAGCATAGAAATTTCCCACCAAAGCAGAGGCACGGGAGGGGGAGAGCGAAAATTCTCCCGACCATTGAATGAAATAAAAATTTCACCTTCCGCATCGAACTCGTCTCCTGGATTAAACAAGGCACTCAGTTTGTTTCGCTGATTGGAACGCATAGCGAACTGGGAAATTCTTCGGAAAATATATCCTCTCGATAGCATAAAGGGAATCGCGCGACGCCGCGACCCGATCCTCATTTGTTTTTATCTCTCCCCTTAATCAGCAGACAGCGCTCCGACTAAAGCTGGGATTTGGAGGATTTTCATGCGATTTCGAGATCGTCGATCGCTGCGTCGACGAACGAGATATCTCGCAAAGCGATAGACGCAGAAAAGCGCCAAGAATCAACGGAGCGAAATGAAAAAGCTCGAGTGAAAAGTGGCAACTAAAAGAATCCCTTCCTGAGCGACGTGAAAGATTTCTGAAAATTCCGTGATACGAAGAATATTCCGTCTTCTCGCTTCAAATGATCTTCCCGATATCGGAAAAATTCATGGATGAGCTACTTAAAAATCAATCCAAAGAGATGAATTCTCGAAAGATTTAATGAGATTATCTATCTAATCCTCACTGTCATTTTGATTCTAACAGGGGTATTATCGACTTCATTACTACCAATTTTTCCGTATCAACCCGCAAATATACATGGAATCAAATAAATTACTGAAACTGCTACCTTCTTGGCATTCTTCCGTCCACATAGTAAATGCACTAAGGTGGGTAACGATCTCTCTGAAATGGACAATTATTCCTTTAAAGATTACTTACGTGGAGAATACTTAATACTACACCGTAAAACTACTCATCGACTTAAATAAAAAGCAGGACAAAGAATCTGGACTCTGTTAATTCATCACAAATAAAAAGCAAGGTCCAGACAGTTAATGCAATTCGGGAAATCAATCAGAGCCACATATTTCAACTTTTCAGCCAACTTTCTAACAAAATAGGCATTGATTTTACATTACATGACATGAAACAATTTTAATTCCTTTGGTTCTCTGTTCACCTAAGTGAATTCAGAGATTGGCGCTCAAAATTTATCAAAAATCCCAAAACACTACCAACACTAAAACATCGTTATCGAAATCAAATTGAAAAATAGAGTAAAATCATCTTTCATCAAGTAGAAAAGTCACTTTTCATTGACTATACACAAAAAGACAAACACTTCAACTACTTCACTGAATAAAATTTAGAACAGAAGATCTCACCTACCATTTTACTCCACTCTAATCCCACAAACCATTGTCATAACATACGTATAAAAATTAAGAACCTAGAATGGAAATTATAGAGACAAAAATATAGAAAATAAGGAAAGAAAGAGTGCTTTCCGTAAAGCTTCGATACTAATATCATGTGTGGTTACAGAAAAATGTTTTCGCAGCAGGAAAACACTAACAATCACTCTACCGAGGTAGATGATCGGTTAAAGGGGGTCAAAGGGCATTAAAGGGCGGGAAATATCTACCATATTATGTGGTAGCGGAGCGTTTTAAGCGGTATTGTTACTATCTCTTTCATATGACATGGACGGGAACCGGAAGAAAACCACGTATTGAGCGAGCGCGTTATAAATGTAACTTTCTGTATTTTTCTATCCGATATCTGCGACTCCTAAAACAAATGCATTGCGGAGCATAATAAAAATACAATAGACAGCACTTCCTGACAAATCAACGGAATGAAATTAAAGGATTCATCAAAGATTATAATAAATTACTAAAATTCGTAAATTTCCGTAAAGTCTGAGGATTGTATATATGCATTTATCAGTGGCGTAGTCAGGGACATGATCACTGATAAATACATAAATACAATCCTCAGACTTCACGGAAAACTATCAGCTTAATTAATTAACGTAAATATGTATGCATAATAATTTTCTAAAATTCATTCAGATGTTGATTAATTCTCTGTTCATAGAGGTTTGCACCGTTCAACTTTAGCCTAACTTAGGCAATTTTCGAGGAGAAACTCGAGGCCCAGATGGACAAAGAGCCGTCTTAAATCAAGCGCCCACGTCTAAATCCTCAGCAGATAGGACTTAAACTACGACCTCAAACATCAAACAACATCCGAGGGCCGTCTCTATCAACACAACCCATCGAAATTGCTTCATCCCAGATAATATTTTATTCTCACTAGCTAACAGTTTCATGATTTAAGTAAAATGAGTGCTGACGTTGCATTTGCTTTGAGAACTTGCTAATATAAGACGTGATACCATTTATAGGCAACGAAGTTGTTAATTTATCCGCATCAGCACCATTAAGAGCTGATTCGAATCAGTTGGGGTAAAGTTGGTAAAATTTAGCTCTTACCTCGAAACTAAACGTCGGAGGCAGAACAAATGTCGAAGTCAAAGCCTCGGCAACGCTATTTCCGCAACTCTTTCCATTTTTATTTGCATAAAGTACCACTTTTGTGGACAAGAAACGACGAATTAACGGCCTTTTTACCCGTTAACAAGTAAAGAGAGTCATTAGGATCCCACTAATCCCCGCACGGGTCCAATACCGACAGCATTTTATAAGAGCCCAAAACTCCGAACATTTTAAAAACGAACCAAATGTTCCAGACAAAGGGAATTAAGGTCGGTACCTTTTTCGGTTGACGTTAACGATGCGTAGATTTCCTAACGCTTGGGATAATTAAAACCAATCGAACGACCCCAGTATTTTCGAAACCCGTCGCTGCACACACGTGGGCGCAGGGATCGCCACGACAAATGCTTCGCATAAATGCCACCGGGATAAGGGCGCCCAACGCTTCGTGCACCTTATCACGGACCTACGAGCCTTGCACACACGTGGAAGGGATATGCTAACACAGGAGGTTGTCAAATAAACCCTTTCCTGCCCGCTACTCCCTCTACGTAAACAGAACAAGAAAGCATAAATGGCAAGCCTCCCGCTATCCCCACGCACCTCAGCGGATGGGAAAACTGAACGTAAATTTTCTCTTGACAACAAAGGGAGAGAGGGAAAGAAACTCTAAAGGTAGACGCGAATACATGAAAAAATGAATAGAATCCTCTCGAAAATTCTGCTCTATGGAAAAGTTTTCAATTTTTTAGAAATAAAAACCTTTTATTGGACTCGAGCACAGTAAGAGCTTGATTCCAACAAGAAGAGGCTGTGTTACCTGAATTTAAAACATTTCTGCAAAAACTATCTGATTACGATCATATAATTATATTAAAATAATGACAATTTTTATAACAGACATAAGGAAAGAGATAAGAAATGAATAATAATCGGCAGTAGAGGCTTCGTAAATTTACAGCTTTTAATTTTCTACGGAGAGCATTTATTTGGACGAATTTTAGTTGAGGCATTGAAGCTTTCATTTCTAAGTGACGATTTATTAGCTATTGAGAAACCTCAGGTTGAAACGCAAAAGATATTTTCTACCAGATAACGGTAGGTATACCCATTCTAGCCATTACTACTACTTCAAGCCTTCCATCACTTAAATCTTCTATTCTAAGCAGCGATTACAGGGTACTATGATGAAGTAGATAGGGAATTAAAACGGTGGATCAACTTGAAACCAATTCGCGTCTAAGTTAAACATAGCTTCGCATCCAACAGAGAGGATACTTAGCGGTTCTGCACTCCACGAATAAAGGCACGGAGGTAATTACGTCCAGTGACCTTTGACCTCTTCAAACTTTGCCACTGAGACTGAAAGAACCGATTCAGTTCATTAAGGGCCTCAAATCGGTGCCCATATCAGCGGAAGCGATCCACAAAGTAAATGATAACAAACGAAGCTCAATTAACTCCACTTGTGCTAGTCACTAGAGATTCCGAAGGCAATATTTATTTGTAAGGCATCCAACAACAGCCAATATTTAACTGGGTATACAATACTTCAGCGTGATACATTCTAAATTAAGCAATCAAACCAACCTTTATCCATGAGAAAATTTGGAATGAGATACTCCTGCGAAAATCTATTCAAAGAGGAAGGAAAATATTTTAGCAAGTGCAAGTCGGAAGTGTTTAATTCCATTAAACAGCTCTTTTTAGGGAAAGTCCGCAAAATAAATACGATATATGTATAAGATTGAATATCTAGCACATGATAACTCAAGCATCAAGAGTACTACACCAGCATGAAAAAAATTCACTATATATTGGGAGAGTTGGAATAAGATATAACACGTCTTAAAGATTACATTTTCATTCAATTGGACGGTATCGAAGTCGTACTATATCGTCCTAAATATACAAACATCCTAATAAAATTAATTTGAAATAATTAATCAGGATCCTCAAGTTTCCACTGAATCTTATTTTCACATTTTCTCTGCACTAAATACGAATTTTATTGTACAGAATAGCAATGACACAATATTCTTAGGTTTAAAATAAAACTTGAAAAACTTTGCCAGATGGCCAAATAGCTAGAATGACCATATTTCCCGCATAATTTTCCAGAAACTCACTATAAATCAATCGTTAAGCTGATTTTCGACATCATTCCTTTACTTCCTATACAGTGTTACCCTTACGAATTCAATTCTTTCCAGTTCTAAGTTCATAACTCGAAAAGTTTGTCCCTCGTAACTCAGTTTTCCATAGTATCTTTCCGTCATTTCGGTTTATATCTCGAAATTAAGTTCATACATAAAGGTCAATATGGAGTTAGAAAAAATTCGTTATATAGGTTCGCAAGTCAAGGTACAACAGTACTTGTTATTTAATGACAACCGAGTGGAATGATTTTCGGCGCGACTTATATTTTTTCATTTTAATTTCTTCTATTCAATAATTTACTTTTGTACTATTAGGCATAACAAAGAATCAAGCAAATAATAATACTGAAGGTTTGTATCTATGTAAGTACGAAAGTTGTGTACGGTAAACAGGTAGGAAATATAAATGTTATACAGTATGAGTATGCTATGAAGTTGAAATTGAGGACAGATTAATTCAGCATATCTCAGTTAATATATCAGCACGGTTTTCGTTGGATTTGCTAAAACTGGATACTATATTCTGCAGACTAACTTCATTCGACATAGCTACCCCATAATTTACATTACTTTCCTACGATGCAGAAGAACAGCAGATCTCATCACTCACTGGCTTATAATCCCATAGCGGGAGGTGCTCGCAGAAGCAAGTCTTCCTCCACTGCGGCTCAGCTTCATAATCTATATTTACGGCGGAAGAATGCAGCGTTCGGCGCTATTAACACCTTCATTCCCTATCTCTTTGAATAAATCATACCATTTACCCATTCACCATTCGTCCGACGAGATTCCACTTCGCTACGCGCTACGATCGCTGACTTTTTACATCAGCGAGTAAAACTTTCCTTCTTTTAGATACGACACCCAATTCTTTATCGCCCAAAGCTCTTCCCCTCGGCGATTCAAAGTAAAAAATATTGAAATAAGATAAAAATGGTAAGAAACATCAAATGTCAGTTTGACAATGCCACATCCATGTAACTGCTAAATAATTATGATAATAATAGAATATTAATAACTTATTTTGAAGAATAATGATATACGAGCGTTTTTAGACTGTTACTAAGTTTTTATTCAGAATATAGAAAACATAAAATTATTCACGTTTTCAATGAAAACATGCATTTTATTGCCCCTAAGATTTAATCCTTAAGTTACTCAGGTGTTAAATTATTCAAAACTTTCTTAGACACGCGAAGGTGTGAAGATGACCGAGCCATGGATTTGCGCGAATTTACCGTGTTTTGATTTGGTTTACGTCAACTCAGAGATAGCAGGAGGTCGATATTTACTCTTAATGTATATCATTTTAAAGGCAAATTAATTCTCATTCGAACGATGTATAACATGTCCCATTATAATGGCAGATCATCAAAGGGGAACACGTCAAAGTCCAGGTCTATACTATTTTCAATCCGACTGTAGTAGGCCATAAGTTACAGGTTACACGATTCATTGTTTTAAGACGATAAATACCTTCCTATACCTAAGGGGTGGCGAACCTATAGCACGAATGCCCAAAGGGCCACGGGGATCTCGGACTATCCTTGTTTCGTAATCTTTACTTAAAAAATGAAGCCTCAGAGTAAACAAATGTAGATAGTGTTTGGTATTAGTGATGATTAATGCTTATTCATGTCGATTACAACATATTAATACCATTAAAATATTAATATAGATAATAACAACATCTCACTCTATGTTTTAGCAAAAAATTAACAAGCAAGTACTTTATATATATAAAAATGGAACTCGTGCAACAAAGGTTCGCCATCCATGCTGAATCTAAACGGCTCAACTGATGTCCGCTAATGAAGACTCCTTGAAAGCAATGGTTACAAGATTTTTAGAAAATCTTATAATAAACCATATTCAGCAATCTTTATTCGCATTTACGTTCTCAGGGTTTTTAAAGCCATAAACAGAAAATTCACGTAAACATCTAAACTTAAAACCACCATTTCTACTATTCTCTATCACTGAATCACGAAAATCGCGTGATGAAATAGTAATATAAATAGGGCGAAGCCAACAATTCCGGAAAACAAACTTATACCTCTAATTCTGGCAACCGGGAAAATTTCTATTCCACAGTGCCACGGCTAAAAAATTGAGAGGCGTTCCAAGATTCCTGTTGGGAAATCTAGCGTGTTTCTCATCTCTCGACGAATCTATGACATGAAAACCGAATGGCGAATCTCTGTTTTAGAGCAAGAGTTTCCGCCCTTCTGCGCAATTTGCATACTAGGAACTCGACTGTATTTCCTCAGCACAAATTACCATTGAAAGGGAAGCCACTCGTGCCATTGAGTTGGAATGTTTAAGGAGACCGTAGCGACTGCACTGGGACCTCTCAAACAGGTCATGTTTCCTGCTCATTAGGTTTTCTCTCAGGAAGCAGTCCTTGTTTTGGAAATCATTGGACGTATAGCAAGGAATTTCAAATCAAAGGAAATAATGCAATGAAATGACAGTGGGCGATGTGAATTAATAACCTAGATCAAATATGAATGTTGCGGCTTTCTAGTTTTAGTCACAGCATCGATGTTGTAGAAGGAAAACAGCATTTAGGTAATATAGGCAATTAGGAACATGACAAAGGATCTCAGGAAGCGCATTCACCAGATTATTAACTTCGTTTTGTAAAAGAAATGAAGTAAAATTGTTCATCCCTTTAAAGCATTAGGCATTATGCATGAAAACCAGAGATACGACGTAACACAGCATTCCAAAATCTCCACAACTTTATAACATTTTCGTTTAAACATATATATATATGCAAATTTCTGAATGATAACGAGGGTAAGCGACTTTCCCGCTATCATTCTAGCTGAATACACCACCGGCCGCGGTGGCGGAGTGGTATAAGAGATGGGAATAAGGCCAAGAAGGATAAAACTGAATACATTATCTTAATATTTTCAAGTGTAGTATAGATTTGCAAAATGCAACCCAAAAAACCATCCTTTGGTGGTAAGATATCTCAGTCAGTCTTCTATTAAAAAATATAGTTCATATCAAAGAAGGGGGATTATTAATCACTGGCGACTGGAGCAGTTATTTAGAGTTTCCAAGATTCAGTTCTACACAATTACAAGCAGGAGATGACTGATCTGGCGGATGAAAATTTTTCTAATGAATGTAAAAGATCGTTAAAAATTATCACCGCCTACTACCTAAACTACTCTCCAATATACTACTTTATTAAGGAAAAGATTTAGGGTAATTTAGCAACGTATAAGGCGCAAACCTAGGAAAATCCCAGTGGGTAAACTTCGAGTCCGAACCCACTTCCGTACGGTTGGAGCCATTTCGCAAAGCAACCTCACGCCGTTTTTCAAAAGACTTAGAAAACAAAGCTAGTGGTTTGTCCTACTACGCGGCTTCTTCCACAGCCAGGTCCTCCGCAGGTCTCCATGTATTCTTTGGCTTTTGCTTTCTCAACTTGTGAACTTCCCTAATTTAAGTTCATTACTTTCCTGTTTGACTAATATAGGTGACAAGAAAGCAGATGAGCACAGGAAAACTTTCACTCACTAAAAATGTTAATTGAATAATCACGTAACATTTTAACGCTACTTTACTCCGATTGAAAAACCGGAAAGGTTACTCGTATTTAACTGTGGGGAACCTCGAATATCAAGAAGTTAACGCAGACGGTAAACCACGAGGAGTGTGCCCTAAAAATCTCGAACTACTAGCTGTGGAAAATAAGAGGGTACGGCAAGAGTTGTCCAAATCACAGAGCATTGTTGCCCCAGTCCTCTTTAGGACTGCCCTTTGACCCTTATCGGAGAGGGCTTTGTGATGTGGCGACCTCTTGGAAAAGTTCCTGGGTCTGCCTCAGCGAGCACAAGGGGCCTTTCTTGGGGATTTGCCGTGTTATCGAGTTCTGAAAGCCTTTGGGGAATTACCATCGCCTGCAACTTGAATCCTTCAGCGTTAATAGTTTTCCTCGAATATCGTTCCCAAGTTCTGAAACGTCCCAAGGTCTACGCGATTACGCTTGGAAATCCGTGAAATTTCTACGAGATAAGAGTTTTTCGATCAGAACACATTCACTTCCTAAGTTTACTCTGAATCTTTCCCAAAACTCGGATTGAAAATTCTGCAACTGCTACTTGATGTAATTAGACGATGCAAAATAACTTATTACATTAACTTTTATCAAGGTGCTAACATTTAGAACACGGTGCACAAGTTTGTGCAAGGAAAGAAAATTCGAACGTGGCGTTTAATGGATCGTTTATAAAGCCTTTACGAGGCCTAAAATGTCACGCTACAATTTGAAAGATCCACACAGCCAAAACTGATTAACAAACCTTTTGATTCGCTATTTCATACGTAATTCCTCGTGAATTTGAAAGGGAATGAACACTATTCCGTGGAAGTACACCTATCATTTTATTCCATAATTTACAAGTCTATCACGTTTTATTGTTGTACAAACATAGCAACATGAACTTTCTATTGCAGTTAAAACACTCTCTGATATATGACATACTGCACTGATTGTGAGGAAGGAATAAAATTTCCTCTGCATATTAAATTCCTCTTCCATGCATCAAGAAACAATTATATAAAATATAACACTGCCTTCCACTCTTAAGTGCTTCGGGGAAATTACGTTAAATAATTACGCCGAATGAGACGCAAAAATACCGACCGGGAGAAAACGACGTATTGCATCATTAGAAAGTATAAGATAACTGCTTGTGGTAAAGAAGCACTGAAATCTAAAACAATGAATAATAACTTAATCGAATTAAAATCGGCGTANGTCTGAATTAAGCTGTAGAGTATGCACAATACAGATACTAGTAAGGGATACTAAATAGAAAATATATTTTCCGTTGATATAGAAAATATATTTTATTCGTGAGTTCTTGGCTCCAGATTCATATTTTGCTGATGAAATGATCAAGTGCTGTGGCAGCTTAATCAAATGCGACATACGAGGGTATTCTGGATATTCAAATAAGGCCTTTTGAAAACCACAGAGGAGAAAAAATAATCCAATATACTATTCCTCAGTTTTTATATACATGCCTATTGAGTTGGAATCTAAAGAATGAGCGCGTATAGTCCTTTAAAATCTCCGCACTCGCTTCAAATTCGATGGCGTTTGAGTCTGATTTGCGAGATTATTCGTTAATATGATATTTCGAGATTAAACGCTACGCGGCACGAAGCTCAACCTTTCCGAGTACGACGCGAGTGCTAGAATGCGCCTTTAATTCTTCGATAAAAGCAACTGTTCGCTTCGCAGAGCTGCGCACGGAGATAGGATAAGGGCAAAGGGAGGAAAAATGGTGAGAGGGCAGAGGGCGGGGATCAATGCCAGCGGTCCACGGCGAGATATCGCCCAAACAATGTTTCGGAGAGAACATCCGATGTCCAATCCAAGCCTCTTATCTCGGGTCAAGAATTTTCTCTTCCCAATATCGATAGGCCTCTGGGAAATTTTTTTATTTCCAATGGAGCACGTTCAACCGAAACTCGATAAGGAGTTATCTTTGGAACGGGAAATACTGGAGTTATTCAATTAGAGAAAGGTTTCAATCGCGGAACAATGGCGGGAAAGTCGAAGAGCGATAGTTGTGCTTTGAGATCGGTTTACTACCTACGGAATGCTTGACCATCATGTTCAAGACAATTCTAATTGCTTCTAGCACATAAAAAGATTAGAGAGTCAGTCATTTAAAGAGTATTAAGAGTCAGGAATAAACTGTAAACTCAGACACGTCCTCAGTTGCGACAAGAGTCATTAGAATTTTAGAAAATGATGAATAACTCGCATGATTTCATGACAGAACCAAATCGGTGTTAACTTCATACACGTGATAATATGCACTCCTGAATAGTAAACACAGAAAATATTGACGCAATTTCCTAAGGCGATAATTATAAGAAAAGACGAACGATGAAAGAAAAGAGAAAACAATAGACACAAATACAGAATCAGTTGTATGTGCCCACAAAGATATTAACAGAGTATCTCTACTAGTAACATAGGTAAATATTTTAAAATAATCATTAAAACCATGAGAAAATTGGATTAAATGCGCTGTTATAAATACGAGATATCTTTTAGATAGTTAACAAATAAGTTTTTACCAGTAATTTTCTCCGAAACCATAAAATCACCGACTAAATTACTCACCGAATACATAAGTCCATTCTTCATGTGATGTGCTCACATAATGTAAGGTAGAGAGAATTATTTTGCTGTATGTTTCGATACACTCATGCTATTAAAGTTGTATTTATTACGCTACAGAAAATGAGAAAAGACCATTTTTAAAATAAGAAGAATTCCCGAGTTACAAATCGGTGACAGATATGGGAATTCTTTCATTTTGGGGAAAGGAAGCTCGGATACTCGTATTTAACTTTGACAAAGAGCTCGAATATCTAGGATAAATGAAACCCCTGCTTTTAATATTTCCAAAATAATTAACAGGTCGCATATTTTAGCCGAGTTCTTTATTCTCTTATGAGTGGAATCATTAGAAATGAGGGCAAGGAGCATGAAAAAGCTACTATACACTCACTGTGTTTTTAATCACAGGAAGGTCGGGTTTTAAAACTTTAATTTTGTAAAAAGTCTTCCCTCATCTTTAGAAGGCGGAATTACCCAAGGTACGAAAACACTGAACATTATAGCTCCGATGTTACGCAGAATTACAGCCTGTTATTTGTTATCCTGATAAAATTATACGGTTAATTATTTTTTCATAAAACTGACTGGTTTCATTAATTTAAATAAAAATCAGCAAAATGTTATGGATGGAATTTTTTCCAAACTAACTCTCCTTAAAAATGAAAATAAGGGATATTTTCCTGGATTTCAAATTCAGTACGGTATTTCCTAATGTGTGTGCACATAAAGAAATAACAGACATTTATGTACACAAACATTCCTGACGTAGTTCACAATTATCCACGTAACGAATGTTTCATAAACTTAAAACCTTTCATAGAGGATCTTTGGCACTGACTTTAGTTCAGTGATTTCAATTCTAGGAAATTCTACATTTTTAATTTTGTAATATCACCTAACTTTTCTGATGGGTACAGTCTAATTTCTGCGTCACTTTTGGATAGCAGAGCAAGGAATTTTTAGAAAATAAATTATCTACATTTAAAAGAAGACAACTAATACTTCTCAATAATCTCCAAATATGAGAATCTTGGAGGAAATCTCATGAATAATGGATTAACCTACTTCCTCACAAACAAAACTTTTCAACGTACGATGCGACCTTCGACCGATGTGAGACTCGACACGGGTCATGTCAATAATAATAAGAAAACAGAAAAACCCATCGGAAAAGTTACCCGGATAACGTAGTTTATCGGCACCAAAAACGAATTATTAAACACCACCGAAAAATACTTTTGACTCATTCCCACGCAGACCTGAAAAAGTGGAGCATAACAAATTCTTCCCCTCATAAGCGAAAAGAGCCCGAAAGTATCCGAGGATTCTAAATCCATTATGTAAATGTGGTAACTATTCAAAAGTCCAATCGATATCCAATTTTCCCTTTCGCTTCCCCTTCTTTAAATCTCCATCCCAGCCTTCATCCAACGATACTCAGGGTGGGAAAAAGTTACGCAAAACTCCTCCAATACCTCCCAACGAAGAAGGGCTTCTGCAGGAGAAGGGGATGAAGCAAGGGTTAGGGCAAAAAGTGATCGGGGAACGACGGGAGATAAGGCATCGTGGAAGGGGCGCAGTAAGAGAACTCTGCAGCAACACTTAACATTGGTAGGCAGTTGATGACAATCGGATTTGACTTTAGAACTGAGGGAATGACGCGCCGCAAGACTTGTTCCAGGAGTGGAAGTGAGCAAGTCACTTGGGGAACTGTATTCCTTACTTTGCGGTTGAAGTTGGACTTAACAGGAGGTATCGAATGAGCCACCACTGTCACCTAATACTACCAACCGATAGCAAACTAAGTTAAGAGTAACCGACAGATATATAAGACGCACGAAATAATGACTAATCATAAGTAAATAAAATGTATATCTGCATCATTAGAAAGTATAAGATAACTGCTTGTGGTAAAGANAAAAAGCCTCTTTTGATTTTGGAAATTCTACGTGAATGTTTACTTTTTAAAATGCCACCATTAATTCCCTACTTAGGTGTGTCTGAATTAAGCTGTAGAGTATGCACAATACAGATACTAGTAAGGGATACTAAATAGAAAATATATTTTCCGTTGATATAGAAAATATATTTTATTCGTGAGTTCTTGGCTCCAGATTCATATTTTGCTGATGAAATGATCAAGTGCTGTGGCAGTTTAAGGTTCTAAAAATAGGAACATACCCCTGTTCAATTAAATCTCAGGAATACAGGAATAAACGAAATAATGGAGTTATATTATATTGTGAGCATAACTACCATATATAACAGATATTTCTCGGTAGTTATAAAGGAAAGCTATGACAAAAAACATATAAAAGTAAAAAGGATGTTTCCAGAAACAAACACGTGAATTTGGAATTGGAGAAAATCCTTTGTAAGAATCTTTTTATAGAGAAAAATATTACTCGAATATGGAAGTGAGGCTTGGACGATGGGAAAGTTAGAGAAGGCTCGGCTGGAAGCTATGGAAATGTGGCTTTTGAGGCAAATAACAAGAAATTTTTTTGGTTGTAAGGAATAGCAATGTGTCGGTTTTGATGGAGGGCAAGGAGCAAAGGAACCTAATGAAGGTTACGAAAACAAATCAATTTTGCTGGACATGAACTTAAGATAAATCTAGAAAGTATCATGATACTTAAGCCATCTTCATAATGGATGAAGTAATAAAGGAGAACAGGGAAAATCCTTGGTAAGAAAGGAAGAGGACGATCAAGGAAAAACTTTCTTGAAGACATGAAACGTACAATGGGTTTAAGAACCTATGTGGAAATGAAAAGATCAACGATGCAAATATAAATTTGATTTCAACGACAAGGCCTGGCATTCAGAAGATGATGATGATTACAATAAAATATTTTCGAATAAGTTATTGAAATGAACTAGGGTCCCATATGATTTAGAGCACTCGACATTGAGTAGAGAGGCCGAGTCCTCGAAGACCCTCTCAGTATACTATTGCTAAAATTGATTCGATAGCTATGGTCATTCTGTACATAAACCTCCACCGGGAATCGAACCCGGGACCGCTTCAACTGAAGTCGAACGCGTTGCCCACTTGGCTATCTGGGAGTCCTGACTCTCACTGTTATACATCACAACGATTCCTATGATACTCATGTAATTGTATCAAAGGAAATTTGTTGGAACGACATACTTAAAATTATAATTTACACTAAGGAATACATACTTTCCACGGGTTATTTATTTGAAACGACTATGGTTTCGGAGACGAGATTCAGCAATAGTCGTTTCAAACAAATTATCATTAGAAGAAAAGTGTAAACGGTGACAGTCTATCAAAACGGCAAGTCTGAATAATCTGCCAAGATAGCTCAATTGGTTCGAGTTTCAGTCTTGTCAGACTTTTTCATGTCCCCATTTCCTTGGAAAATTACAGTTAATTACTTAAATATATGCGTACCGAATTATGTTCCAAACTCCAAATAATAAAAGACAGAAAAAATTGTGAAGACTTTTTTTCTTAAATTTTATCTCTCGTGTCTACAGATACCTGAGATCCGTCCTCGGTGTTAGTGCTAGATAGGCTTTGGATAAACTTCGCCTATCCATAATGAAAAGCAAAACTTTTAATCCAAACTTTGGTCTCCCTACGTTGATTTTTAACGCAATGCACGATTATTCTGGAGGCCATATTAAAACGTTCCCGTGGCCGCGTTTGAGAACCACAACCAGTAAGGTAAACTCCCAATGAAGCCCGGAGCTGTATTAAGTCACCGCTGTGAAAGTATGGGACCTTTGAGAGATCGGACCCCCGCGGGCACCTGCTACTATGGCCTTTGGCTCAGACCGCAACGGACGACTTAATCCTCTCCGCCTTTCTTCGATAATGACCACTCCCCCTTCTGGCCGCCCTCACTTGTCCCTTTGGAGCTGCTCCGCCCCCATTTCTCCATAAAGACCAACTTCCAAGTGCACCGCGACGTCTAATTACACAGCTATGCGCTAACAAATTCCCAGCGGTCGCTTTAATCCTACCTCCAGTCCGTTACCTCCCAATTCCCTTGTTATGCGATCCGAAGAGTTTTCGAGAAAGGAGAGAGGTAGTATGATGTGGTTTCCAGGCTGAATCGGTCCTATTAATACAGCTACCCGGTGCGATGGGTTTTTCCGAGGAAAAGCATTACATGGGATCTATTAAACGATGAATAGATTTTACGTTAAATAATTACGCCGAATGAGACGCAAAAATACCGACCGGGAGAAAATTTAAAAGACAATTATCAGGCGTGATAGGTAGGTAAACACCACCATTAACCAAAAATATGTGTATAATATATTCCAGCAAAAGATCGGAAGTATTAATACATATTTTCTTCAAGCCCACGGGGTTGTAAACAAGAAATATTTCACCCGCTAAGATCCAATTTTGCATTTACTACTTCCAACTGCGCCTCCCACATAAAGAATATCGAGAAGGTAACTTAGCGGAAACCTCTAAAATGGGGCAATTGCCTCCAAGAGCGGACGAAAGAATGGACGCAGACGTACAACAAATAGAGAAGTCTGAAGCTAGCGCAAGTAGGACGTTCGCAAAGAAGCACCTTCATCGAATCGGAAAATGAAATCCTCCAAGCCGGATGCGGAATCGCTGCAGCTAGGATTCTAGAATGGAAATGTGCCTTCTACGTACGTATCTCGTTGGAGCACTCCCTCTTATCCTTCCTGGCGCCACTCGATACTTTCGCTCTCCCGAATCCCGCCTTTTCGTTGAATAGGTGACAATTAAGGTCGAATGGGGGACTGATCGAGTGATCGTCGACCAATCCAGGGGATATAAACGTAAATATACGACGTATTGTGATTTCGAGCAGCGCTCGCGTGGGGACGTAAACGAATCGTTATACCCTTCTAGAGCCTGTAGCGATGCTTCTTTTGAACAGGATGTTGTAAAGAGAAATTTCCAACTCTCTTCCGTTCCATAATCGAAGTAAATCCTCGGCGCGATATCGATTTTTTCGATATCTTACTCGGAAAAGGAATACAAAAAATTCAAACGATAAAATTCCCAGAAGGTGTGAGCGCGATTTTGGCACTTGCCCACGGAAATACGGCAGGAGAGGCTAAACCAGGAAAAATAAGAATTGGTAAGAAATTACCATATGGTTTCATAAAGGTAAAACTCAAAGTAAAGGATTCAATTTTTACCTGTTCCTCTAAATGTTTAGAAATGGTTTACATTTTTTAAAAATATATAGTAATTAAACAAAACTATCCTACTTCAGAGCATTTAAAGCAAAGCTAACCATTTATTAAAATGAACATCAAAACTCATTTTTTTTAAATGAGCCACCCATATTGAATGATATAGCGACAACTAACCGATATTTTTCCGTCAAATTCTATGGTTGAGTTCAATTGATTTTCATTAGAATGAATGAAAATTGCCATAGATTTCTTTTGCTATGATAATCGTGTCAAACGTCCGTCATAATGGTAACTGATAAAATATTCAAGCTCAAAGACCGTGGTAATAGTGTTAAATATTACAAAGAGTCTATTTTGCATCAATCAGTTATTACAAGTACAAGTAGTTACCGATGGAAATAAGTAACTTAAATGTGCCACTGATATCTCACAATAGATAAAGTTTGCCATCAAAAAAAGTTTGAGAAACCATGCAGAACACTAATGTGCCATTTTTAGCATAGATTCTTATGTTTTGTGCATACTTCATCGTCATCTCATAGTTATATTTGCAAATATAATATAGAAAATTCAGCATTCGAAGCTATTCAACGAAACGCTTCCTTTCCAAGGAAATTTTAGAAACGGCTCTCTCTGATCAAAAAAACAAGGGTTATTCACAGGGATTCTATTTCCCAGATGTGGCACTGCAATGATTAGAAGTACGTTGAAGAAGAAAAGGCATTTCAAAGCTATTTATTAATATTCAAACCTTCGAAAAACAACTAGAAATTGATTATGACAAAAGGCATTTAGGTAAAAAAAAGGAACGTTAAACTGAAAATCAACGCGAGAGCCAATAACATAAATTTCGCTCGTAATTAGTGAGTAAAACGAACACTTGATTTTGTTTATTTTCGATGAAATTTCAGATTGCATTACTGTCGAAATAAAAACATATTTCGATGGTATGTTTTGATAAATAATTAATACAGCCCGAAACGAGGGCGAGGTAAAAAATCAGAGAGAAAAACAGTGTTGGCACAATAAAATCAAAATTTCGGAATTAAAGTTATAAATTCACCGAAAATGCTTCGGAAGAAAATTACTGTTCTCAAATCATCGACGGCAATGGTAAGGATCCACACTATTTGGTTGGGCATATCTATTAAACCATCCAACGGTACTAATTCCGAATATGGAAAAAATATTATTTGCTATGTTACGAGAAGGTAAAGCCGACTGATGCCATCATTTCAAGTCTCAATTCAAAATTTAATATTTCAATTTCTATAAAAATGTTCTACTTATATCTTTTATACATTTATAAAGCTAAATATCATTCTTTCAGGGCATAACGAATTATTTAACTGTGAGGAACCTCGAATATCAAGAAGTTNCCGGGAGAAAACGACGTATTGCATCATTAGAAAGTATAAGATAACTGCTTGTGGTAAAGAAGCACTGAAATCTAAAACAATGAATAATAACTTAATCGAATTAAAATCGGCGTAACTTACTTAGAATTAAAATCGGCGTGAATACGGTAAGAACATGAACACACGTACAAACTTCTTCAAACGAAGAAAATTTACTGTAAGTAATATGAAATTTTAATATTATAAGCAAGTAAATGGTAATAACTTTCATGCGAAAATAACATGTACTGTTTCTAATCTACTATATCCGGAGAAATTAATGAACTACCACTACTCTGCATTAAACTTTTCCTGTTGCGTTGAAGACATTCTTTATCGTATTTTGCAGTTACCAGCGATATCTAACCATACTTCCGCAGATTTCAACATTTCAGTTTACAAATTCTAGTAATATTATGTGAATTACATACTAAATAAAAATCGTAATATATTACGAATAGTTTACAGTATATTTGATTACTATATCACATACGTACCTACTGAATTTTCACAAAGACCGAATTATTGTGTCATAGTACTACAATAAAAAATTGTCCCAGCATGAGTTTTACGAATGAAATCACGAAATATCGACAGACTCGTCACGTATCTCTCTAATCTCTATCGTGAAGTGAAACGAAAAGAGTTAAAAAATTAAACGATTTCAGCAGGTTATTTTTCAAACGAAATAAGGATAAAAGCTTAGAAAGATAATACCTGGATGTCCTTTGATTTTGTGTAAACTGTTGGCCATGTAGGTATAATTGCAAGGAAAATAATACGAACTGGTTTCATGTGAATCGAACCCCATCTATCTTAGTGTTATAGGGTTCAGGTTTATCCGAATAACAACTAATCAAAGTAATATCTATATTCATATAGACCTTTAATTCTCGAGGCGAACAGAATAAACATACATTACTCGATGGAAGATATCATGACATTTCTTCTGTAGAAACATACACACTCTAAACACGAAAATTAAGTTCACTAATTTCTAAACCCTTTACGTGACAAAAAGCAATATTTTTATCAAGTATGTTGGCCTTGGAAGTGAAAAATGGATAGTAAAAGACACTCAAACTTCATTCAATTCGAAAAATTTTTTGAGCGTAAAAAATAAGATCTTTGCTTCAATTTCTGAAATCCTGTGAAGCTGTATCTTGTCGTTCGTCACCTACGAAATAAACTGGCCGAATCCGTAAACTACCCGGCTTAGACGATTAAGCATGTGTGAACGAATTCAATGAATATACGGCTGCTCCTGAGATCGCCCTTTGACATCTACAGCTACATTCGTATCAGTACTTCGCGCATAGGGTAATTGATAAGCAAGAGGAATTACCAGAGTGCGGGATTAGATCCCTTGCGTACATTATCTCACAGTCAACGACATCTTCCACGTTGTCAGGCATATCAATTATCCGAAACATCGAGTCAATGAGGTGAGGAATGATTCGCAACAATGGGTCGCACGCCATCGGTCAGGGAAACAATGTCACGGATGAGCGAAAGCTGAGACAGACAATAGATTTAACTGTGGCGTAAGAGCGAGGACCTTGGGACAGCCGATGTAATTGTCAGCCTTCGCGAGAGGTCCGCAACAGTCCCAGTAGATGGCGGCGGTGACCGCGAAGTGAGGCCGCAGAGCGAAACCGATTGCAGTGACCGTCGCTGAGAACGCGACCGCAACGATGGATGCGTCTGTTGGAGGATACGTCACGCGTGCAGATCGCGTCGCGGCACCGCTGAGATAGGTACATGAAGATCGTGTAGATAGGGTTTTTAACGGTTGTTGACAAAGGATCTCGAATAGTCCGCGAAGCGTGCGTAAAAGGCAGCGGGAATTATGAACTGGTGCAGACTCTCCGAAGAGAAGCTTCCGTTTTTCTACTTCATCTACTCCCACTTTCCACTTCACAACATTCCATTTATCCACTTGACTGACATTGAGATGAAAGACCAGATTTAGATGGTTCCATACAAATGTATTTCAGCGACCTGATAGAGTCCACAAAACGATTTAAGGAAATCTTTTTCGTCGGCATTAACCCTAACAAATAAAATTTCTTGACCCTTAAGCTTCCTCTAAACTCCTTGCATAGAAATGCGTAAAATTCTTTCTCAAAATGTAACGATTACCCACTGTTAGCGTCTATGGCGAAAGCGGTCGTTGAAATAAAACTGTGTAGCAGAGACCCGGTCTATTAAATATTATTTCCTTGGGAAGGCTTTTCAGTCTTATCAAATTAATTTTATTTTTTCATCAGTTCATTCTATCTTACGGAAGTCTCTTGTACCCTTAGCGTTCCAAAAGTCACTCACTTTATCTTTTGATAACACGCCATAGTAAAACTCCCTCAAATAATCTTCAACAATTTTTTTCTTCGTCTTTCGCTCTGTCATTCCCAAGCCTTCAATTTCTTTTTTCGACAAATATTCCCACTTAATATCCTCAGTTTTATGTCGTCACTCGAAAACCATCCTTTACTTCGCATTTACTAAGAAATCCCTAATCCATTTTTTTTTCACGAAGAAACTTTATTTTTCAAGTCTTCGCCAAACCCTCACTTCAAAATCCGTCCATGTTTAACGTTTCTTTTTGTAAATCCACGTTTCACTTCCAGATTAAAAAATATTTCAATTCCAATTTCCCAATATGATTGCAACTATACAGCTAATAGCCGATATCGGCATAAATACATTTCGAACGCATTCTGTTTCCGTAAAATGAAGATAAGAATATGCAAACTGACTTAACCGATTAAATTAGAAGTAATGTGCGCAGTAAAAATATGGAAATTAACCACTTATCGATTACTATCTACTATTATGGGAAGGCAAAAACGTTTCTCTTCGTTTCTCGTCAAAGTAAAATACGCGAAAGACCGATACGTACGTGGTATAGCACTTCCGTAATACTTCCATATTTGCATTACCGTATTAACTATTATAGTTTCCATGTTGAGGAATGCAGACATAAAATGGGATGGGCATTACCATCCATCGCTTGGCTCTGGAAACGGCTTTTCCGATTCGAACGGAGGCATAGGAAAGGCGGGCAAGTGGCTTCCAAATATCTCGGTCAATGCGACGCAAGTGAAACCCCAAATGGGCACCGAGCATTGAAACGGGCGACACAGCGGAATTTATCGCCAGGGTGAAATTTAAGGGTACGCCGAACTCCAAACGGATTGCACCATGGTTTTGCTGCGCACCGTGCCATAATTCGCGCGAGATTTAACGACGCGTCAAAGCTCTACAATCGCGAGAAAATTCGATAAAAAACTGGACATAAAGTTTCTGGACGATCGCTATCTCTCGAAACTAAATGTCTTCCATTTTGTTCAGATAGATTTATTTTACACTGCTCCCCATTGAAAGCCATACAGTTAAATAGAGCGCGTTGTGGTGGTATAGCAATGGCCTATTTTGCAACGTTGAAGGATGTTAGAGTAAAAATTGCCAATTTTTACTTGTAACAGAAAATGCGAATTTTATTAGTATCTGTCAGTTTATTTATAGTATTTGATGATAAATAACGTAAATATAAGAAGCAAACAAGGAGGAGTACATGCATGAACTAATTTTCAGATTTCAGTGGTGCAAGCTATTTATCAAACGACAGTTACGAATTTACGAAATAGTATTATTGTAGAATTCTCGTAGAATCACCTTGTTAAAAGAGACTAAGGAAGCGGTCATTACTCAACTGAATTTCTACCATTAAAATCAAGAAATTTCGTTCATATTTTATAAAATATTTGGGAAGAAATTCGGACTAAGTCATAAAACAAAGTTTAAAGGCAAATAATATTCAAATCGAAAAAAAACAGCAGTTAAAGCTTTTTTCAACTTTTCCTCTGTACAAAATTTGCCATGTATTCTAACATCTTCTTGCGAAGGAATTTTGTAAAAAATGAAAATGATTAATTAATTGCGGTCTTAACGTAATGATATTTTTTAAATACTTCAACATCATTACATTGTTAAACGAAATACGAAACGATACAAAGACCACTTATAACATTCCTCGTGCGCCAATAAAATCTAATCTCTGGTGAGTGAATAACGCTATAAAAACTTGTCGACCAAACACATCCTTTTGTCTTCGGATGAATTAGGAGGACCGGTGAAATACGGCGATTTTAAGCAGAGATACAAACATCGGACCTTGTGAATCAGGTGACGNAATTTTAACTAAACCATTCGATTTTAATTCATCCAAGCCGCAATAAAATCGATCCGGAAAGCAATTTTATTCCGGCCGTTCCAATAACCAAGATATCATCTCATTAGAAGCTCACTTGAATAGAGATGCTATTGGTCTTAATCATCTGAACATTTCACAATTGGAATTCTTGCTCATACATGTTGCTTTAAGTATGTGTTACTATTGGGGGTTTTCCAAAATTTGAAGAAGATTCAGATTCTTATTTTTTAGATTAAAACGAATTTTTAAATATTATGTGGAAATGCGAGCCTCCTGATCTGAAATTAGGCCCATCGCAAGCTAGTTAAAACTACTCAAAGAATAAGGCTGTTTTTCAAAATCAAAGAAACGGTATCACTACCCGAATACCGTATGATTTATTACTCTGCTATTTATTCAGTTTTATCTCTTCAAATAATGCCGATAGGTGAACCTTCTGTAAAACATGTAGCCTAAATGAGAGCATAATTGAACACAACTATTTACGTGCATCGACTTTGATGAAACGAAAATCAACATTTAGTTCAGAATGAAACCGCTGATAGACTTATGATTTACTTATTTAAAATGACCTATAATAGTAATATGGTACGGGAAGGTGACTATCTATGCTTCCAACAATAATATCAAACTGGATTATCATTTATGTGACCACTTCTCTGATTGAAATGAGAAGTAAATAAATTAAATCCATCATTTGTGTTTCTGTGTAAATTTCATGATGCACTAAACTAAAATGTATTTGGAAACATTTAAATCGAGAGAAGACCTTGATAAATAGCTATTATGAGAGGAAAACTAAAGCTAAGCTGCCTATCAGGGCAGAAAAATATATATATCGCGGAATATTGCTATTCTAGTCCTCGTTATCCTATAATTCTAATTCTCCTCATAATAGGATAAAATATTAACGATTTTGGTTCGAAATCATTCTACCGCAAATCTCCGCAGGATCAATTTTTGACACCAAGCAGTCTGAGATCATTCCATCCCGCCATAAACGAATCCATCCGCAAAATTCTGCTTAAAACGCCAAACCTGCAAAATCCTATGTTGTATTACGGCCCCCAAATTGCTATCGTCAACCGAAAAAGAGAAAATGATGAAATGGAAAATATCGGACAGAAAGAAGCGATCGCCAGATAACGGTGAAGCGGGAAAAATCGATCCCATTGGACGAGTTAAATGGATCGCTGTCGAATGCGTCTCGACTCTACCGCGCAAATACCACCGAAGGATCACCAAAATTCACATTGACGAGAAAAAAGACGCATAATGCTTCGTTACGTTCGTTCTCTATTTCGGGCGAAGGATCAATGACGCGCCATCCATCGGAAGTGTGAAGCGGCGAAAATTTAACGACTTCAGCAAAGAAATCGGCAATTATTTTTTCCCCGTGCCAGCAGAGGGCAGCGAAAAAGAGTGGGATCGAAAAAACAAACGTGCAGCCTATTTATGGGGACGATTAACTATCGGACTTGACAAACGCAGGTGCGCGGTTTGCAATGGATGACTTACTGTAAATGCCGGCCGCAATGTCCCTTGGATTCCTATGCGCCTTTCGCCATATTTTTCTACCTTTCATAGGAACCACAATAGCACCTGAGGTATAACTGGAGACATATTTTAGTTGATACGGTAAGCACCTTTAATTTTTTTCACAAACCTGTCTTGGTCAGCATTACCTAAGTTAAGGCCATAATTTAAGGTATTAAATGGAAAAAGTCATTGCATCGCTCAAGTTCGTACTTTGCTGCAACATCTAATTACAGCCACTGACATTATTGTTTCATTTTCAGAACAAGAGCATTAAAGTAGTCAATGTAAATGTATAGCTCGTTATCTCTGATAATGGAATTTCTCTGAAGCGCACAACACTAAAGGATCTTTTAAAATGAAAATACATAAAACCAAAATTAATGTGCGGTAAAGCAAAATTCGACAGTGCGGTTTTCGGGAATCACAGAAATGCCTAACTTCCGTTCTGATTGCATGTTTCATTATCGAATAGGACTAACAAAACAGAATCCAATTGTCATGGGCCTGGGTTTAAATCTAGGTTTAGGCTGTGCAATTTGTTTTCTTATTTTTAATTCCCATATTTAACTCTGAATTTATGAAGAATTACTAATTAAAAGAATTGATAAATAAATTTTCAGGTCAAATATACCATCAGGAACCACCGTTAGACATTAAGGTCGTGCAGATTAACTTGATAAACGTGGAGGGAAGAAAAACAAAATGTGAAAGGTNGTGCGCCAATAAAATCTAATCTCCGGTGAGTGAATAACGCTATAAAAACTTGTCGACCAAGCACATCCTTTTGTCTTCGGATGAATTAGGAGGACCGGTGAAATACGGCGATTTTAAGCAGAGATACAAACATCGGACCTTGTGAATCAGGTGACGTTGTAATCTGTTCCATGTCGCCGGCGCATCAAGAATCATTTCAATGGGCAGAATTTGCAGACAAGTGATGGAAGGTGTTTCTGAAATGCCTGCCACTGGAAACGGTACTCACCATCGACAGGAGATGAATTATTACCATTGCGGAAACCGTAGTGAAGGATAACAAATTCTTCACTCACCTGAAAGAGAAGAAAGAAGCATTTTTATAATTCGCTAACAATTGTAAATATTTAGAATTATGGAAGAGGCAAGTTAACGTAAAAATTAATGCATAAGCCGTAAGCGCCAATTACCAAACCGGAATAGATACAGAATTATACTAAGGAGAATCTATCCCTACAATTTTGACAAATTTTAAAGATTGCATTAACATTATACACAGAAATAAAGAATGGTGTTTTTAATAATAAATGAGAGTCCCAAATATGTTAATTCATCTTTCGGCCGAGAGAAGACGAGTAAGTATGTTGCCAATGAATTGTGCATTCAATGCAATGATGTGCAATGTGCATTGAATGCAAATGAATTCAATCATTTACAGAAATCACCAATATTTAAACAAAATCAATTATAATAGATGGATGTGAGAAAAATTACCAAGACAGAATGATTGATGCTTACAGTAATTACAGTAAGGGATTTTATAGATGGAATACGGAGTCAACACAATAATAAGTAACATTTTGAAAATTCTTTTTTGTCGGTATCATTGGTAATTCACAAAGGTAAAAATATAAATATAAATAAATATGATATTTTAAAATGCGGTCAGGAAATATACTATATACATTCGAAAAGACAGATAGAAACGTTCATTTCAGTCAGCACATTCCGATGAAATTATCAAAACCAATGTCAATTTCCAATCAATGTCATCCGAAGAGAGGACGATGTTCATACACTGAGAGATTTATTTATCTTTCTATACACAGGAAGTTAAAAAATGTAGCAGATCAAATGGCATCATCAAGTTTACGAGCGGCTTTTAAAAATTGTAATGAAAGGCGCTGAAAAATCTTTTTTTCCCACATTTGATGAGTTTTAGTAGTCAGAGGATCCGATAGAAGAAATGGTTTGATTTGCAGCATATTTCAAACGTAATATTTTTCTAAATGTGAGGGTAAACGAAATTCATTCGTGAAGCAATTCTTATCCTCTACATTATGTGACTTTAGGTTTATGAAAGCTAATAAACCAGTCAAATTGAGCCAACAAAGACTAGAAGCATGGCCTGCTAATTTAATCACCAAAATGGAACCCAGGTGAAAGATTTTAATCCAATATGATTGTAGGAAAACGAAAAGTGGATGTTGACGAAGTAGGTCTTCTTAAATAGATTAAAAAGATACAAAAATACACGTTTAGGTCCAGATAATATAAAGAGACCAATTGCAAGAAAAATGGGGAATTTAGCTGATAGCTTCAGGGATGAACCTTGACCATTTACAAGTGAAGAGCATTCCAACTACTATTAGTCTGGAGTTTGTATTAGTTTGGGAATAAACTATATATAGTAAATTCAATGGTGTCGGCCTCAACTTGGTGGTATTCCATAGCAAAAAGCAATTGCAAAGAATTCAATTTATTTATACAAACCATACCTTGGTGGTATTCCATAGCAAAAAGCAACTGCAAAGAATTCAATTTATTTATACAAAACCACAAAGTATGTGGTACTTTATGGTTTTGTATAAATAAATTGAATTCTTTGCAATTGCTTTTTATATATAGTAAAACCTACTTAGGGAAATGTAAGCTGCAGAGATTAAAAGACCGAATATATTCACAATGGGCTTGCGAATTCAGAGTAAGAACCCTTGGTAGGTTGGATAATAGGGATGCCACTTAGTCCATTAAACAAAGATATATCAAAAGATACACATTTTATTACGCTATGGAAGGCTATGGAAGATAAAAACGCTTTTATGAAATTTTACATAAGTTTTATTTAAATTGCGTTCTTACATATACTTAAATAGCTTGCCAAATCTTCCTCTCAACTAAAAAAACAAGACATTTTCTAAGTGATTCCCATCGTTTCCATAGAGCTCTTTCCACGCATTTTGTACGGCATAAAATCCTCAATTCAATAAAGTACAAAAAAGAAGATATGAAAATATTGGACAGATTCTGGACAGACAAAGAAAGATACAAATGTTTATTTAACTTTAAATGTTAATTTAAATGATTCACTTCGTCGAAGTTAGAAAATTAACGCTCTGATTCCTCAAAGGATAGATTTCAGCGGGAGTTATTACTATCTACTATTATGGGAAGGCAAAAACGTTTCTCTTCGTTTCTCGTCAAAGTAAAATACCGATACGTACGTGGTATAGCACTTCCGTAATACTTCCATATTTGCATTNCCTTGGTTTGATGTTAACAAAACTAAAAATATAATTAAAATCTCATAAAATGTTATCATATTCTATTAAAAGCCTCTTTGTAGAGCAAATTATTGCCTAAACATGCATCCTGAGAGACTTGCATGCAACGAGGTAAAACGCAGTCACGAAGTGCCCTAAAAACTAAGCACACCCAGTAATGATGGTAAGGTAGCTTGTTTAACTACCCACAAAATGGGAAGTGGTATTTGGCCAGGCTTTACGAATGTACTAGCGCTGCTAAAGCCACAGTTCCTATCTCACCACAGTTGCGGCGAACCTTACCAAAGAGAAGAGGATTACAGAATAGAAATAGGCGGTGGAGCCCTTACTTTAAACAACGTATACATGAATAATATACTACTATTAATGACGGGATTTCTTCCTTGGCATAGTTAAAAATCAATAAACCTGTAAGCAAATGATACAACATTTTTGTGTGAATGACTCTTTATATGTTCGTACTGTTGTGCTTATGAAAGGAAGGTCTTCCTTATTAACTTAATTCCCACGGAGGAAATTGATACCTCAAACACAGTATTTATTTGAATTCAATTGTCTAAGTCATACATGTAGGATATGATGATTATAATGCAATAAAGCCCGCCGAACAAAAAAATCTTCCGACACAAAAATTTCCTTCACTTTTTCCGTCATAATGCTTGAGCTGTGGCGCCATTTCCCTGCAATTCGGTAGTTTCATTAGCCATATAATGCCCAAACTTATAAGGTCATTGCATCATCACAGTTTTACTCAAGTTTAACATCATAGTTTCATTAGAAATCAGCACCAATGGACAGAAAATTCATGGAACTTAAAAGTAGCGAAAAATGTGACATAATGGGGGACGAGCGAGATATTTTACTAAATTTGGATTCAGAAACCTGAGGGGCCATCTACAATCGTCGAGACATCTCGGAAAAAGAAGAAAATGCAGAATCCCGGATCTAATCTCGAGTGATTTGGAACTAGAAAGCCTGCGACCGGCCAAAAGGAGAAGCACTAATACAATTTTCCCGAAAAACAGTTATCCATAGAGAGAGGGTAGGAAGGGTTACAGCAATAAAGATAAGGCCCGAAAAGATCTTGCCCAGGAAGTTTTCTATTCCCCTGAAGGAATGGTTCGATTCTGATTTGGAGGGACATCGTCGGGTCGGTCAACGGGGAATATAAATCTATTTCCGAAGTTCGGAACAATATTAGGCAGATTTTGAGAAATCTTGCCTGCAGACGTTAACTCAATCTGGTTTATAGTCCGACTGAGGTATCCCCAGCTGAACGGATGTTAACGCAGATAATGATTCGGAATGGCTCTTTGTTAGAGGTATAAATGACTAGAAATCCTGAGAAAAACGGCTGTGTAATTTTACGTTTCGGAGAATTTCCGTTTGGAGAAAAATGCTTGATTATTATGGGATTTTTCTATTTTAGGAATACGAAGAAACAATCGCTAACCGGTTACCTGAGAATTTCGATGCAAAATTTAGTCGGAAAAATACTCGACAAGGAGAAAATTAATCAATTCAGATAATGTATTATTATAATATTAATATTTCACATTATGTACATACTAAATCTTTTTTTTTAACCGTTATCAGCCAGCGGATTAAATCTCGAGCATCTTAGCGCATCACAAACGACATAGTTATTTAAGCGTAACAATCATAGAGCGAGAGCTTCAAAATTAAACTTTCAACCCTCTCTTTCTCGAGTAGAAAGTTCAGGAAACAGCTTTAACCAACTCACCAATACGTTGAAGATGTACACACAGATGTCGTCACACTCACTTAGCCATCTCCTATGTAAGCCACACAACAAATTAATCACCGAGCATAGGAATACTCCTAAGTTATAATTCCATGACAAAGGCTTATTGCCTATACGATAGTTTAGTTACCAGAGTTAGATTACAACATTTTGATGGAAGAGTAACCTACACGTACTTTTAATAATGTATTGTATTAGAATTATTTTTAATTGAACTAAAATAAATTGTCTATAAGTAGGGAAAAACAGCAAATAAAAATTAATCTGAATAAAAGAAAGGCTATTTAAGGTTCTAAAAATAGGAACATACCCCTGTTCAATTAAATCTCAGGAATACAGGAATAAACGAAATAATGGAGTTATATTATATTGTGAGCATAACTACCATATATAACAGATATTTCTCGGTAGTTATAAAGGAAAGCTATGACAAAAAACATATAAAAGTAAAAAGGATGTTTCCAGAAACAAACACGTGAATTTGGAATTGGAGAAAATCCTTTGTAAGAATCTTTTTATAGAGAAAAATATTACTCGAATATGGAAGTGAGGCTTGGACGATGGGAAAGTTAGAGAAGGCTCGGCTGGAAGCTATGGAAATGTGGCTTTTGAGGCAAATAACAAGAAATTTTTTTGGTTGTAAGGAATAGCAATGTGTCGGTTTTGATGGAGGGCAAGGAGCAAAGGAACCTAATGAAGGTTACGAAAACAAATCAATTTTGCTGGACATGAACTTAAGATAAATCTAGAAAGTATCATGATACTTAAGCCATCTTCATAATGGATGAAGTAATAAAGGAGAACAGGGAAAATCCTTGGTAAGAAAGGAAGAGGACGATCAAGGAAAAACTTTCTTGAAGACATGAAACGTACAATGGGTTTAAGAACCTATGTGGAAATGAAAAGATCAACGATGCAAATATAAATTTGATTTCAACGACAAGGCCTGGCATTCAGAAGATGATGATGATTACAATAAAATATTTTCGAATAAGTTATTGAAATGAACTAGGGTCCCATATGATTTAGAGCACTCGACATTGAGTAGAGAGGCCGAGTCCTCGAAGACCCTCTCAGTATACTATTGCTAAAATTGATTCGATAGCTATGGTCATTCTGTACATAAACCTCCACCGGGAATCGAACCCGGGACCGCTTCAACTGAAGTCGAACGCGTTGCCCACTTGGCTATCTGGGAGTCCTGACTCTCACTGTTATACATCACAACGATTCCTATGATACTCATGTAATTGTATCAAAGGAAATTTGTTGGAACGACATACTTAAAATTATAATTTACACTAAGGAATACATACTTTCCACGGGTTATTTATTTGAAACGACTATGGTTTCGGAGACGAGATTCAGCAATAGTCGTTTCAAACAAATTATCATTAGAAGAAAAGTGTAAACGGTGACAGTCTATCAAAACGGCAAGTCTGAATAATCTGCCAAGATAGCTCAATTGGTTCGAGTTTCAGTCTTGTCAGACTTTTTCATGTCCCCATTTCCTTGGAAAATTACAGTTAATTACTTAAATATATGCGTACCGAATTATGTTCCAAACTCCAAATAATAAAAGACAGAAAAAATTGTGAAGACTTTTTTTCTTAAATTTTATCTCTCGTGTCTACAGATACCTGAGATCCGTCCTCGGTGTTAGTGCTAGATAGGCTTTGGATAAACTTCGCCTATCCATAATGAAAAGCAAAACTTTTAATCCAAACTTTGGTCTCCCTACGTTGATTTTTAACGCAATGCACGATTATTCTGGAGGCCATATTAAAACGTTCCCGTGGCCGCGTTTGAGAACCACAACCAGTAAGGTAAACTCCCAATGAAGCCCGGAGCTGTATTAAGTCACCGCTGTGAAAGTATGGGACCTTTGAGAGATCGGACCCCCGCGGGCACCTGCTACTATGGCCTTTGGCTCAGACCGCAACGGACGACTTAATCCTCTCCGCCTTTCTTCGATAATGACCACTCCCCCTTCTGGCCGCCCTCACTTGTCCCTTTGGAGCTGCTCCGCCCCCATTTCTCCATAAAGACCAACTTCCAAGTGCACCGCGACGTCTAATTACACAGCTATGCGCTAACAAATTCCCAGCGGTCGCTTTAATCCTACCTCCAGTCCGTTACCTCCCAATTCCCTTGTTATGCGATCCGAAGAGTTTTCGAGAAAGGAGAGAGGTAGTATGATGTGGTTTCCAGGCTGAATCGGTCCTATTAATACAGCTACCCGGTGCGATGGGTTTTTCCGAGGAAAAGCATTACATGGGATCTATTAAACGATGAATAGATTGGGGTAAAAGTCTAATAATAATACTAATAAAAATCTAATATTAGTACAGTTGATTGTCTAATTATAAATTAATAAAAACATATCCAGATAAAATAATGAATGAAGCATGAGCTTATACCAATAAAAGAATTCCTGAAAAAAAAATAATGAACAGTTTGGAAACAATACCATACGACTTTTATAGCGATTGAAAGAGCGATAATACCTCGAGATGAAAATCATCGCTCTACTAACCTGGTAGCTGAAGACGACGAGAGCTATTACGACTTTTCCAGCGTCAACCCGAAGTATTTAGGAAATGTTTAAAACATCATTCTCCGAAAACCCTGCAGAATCATTTTGAGTATTAGTAGAAGTACTGTTGAAAGTATTTCTACAGCTGAGATCATATCGCACGTCTATCCCAGGAATCGAATCTGGGACCGCTACCTGCTTGGTTATCCGGGAGTACCAACAACCACTTTTGAATGGAATACATTTATATGAGTATGATAGCCAGGACAATAACGAGAGTATAAGCAATGCAGGTTTACGAGTGCCATTAAACTAAGAAGCATAGCAAGAATCATTACTTGCTAAATCATATAAGCTATTTAAAAAGCCTCTTTTGATTTTGGAAATTCTACGTGAATGTTTACTTTTTAAAATGCCACCATTAATTCCCTACTTAGGTGTGTCTGAATTAAGCTGTAGAGTATGCACAATACAGATACTAGTAAGGGATACTAAATAGAAAATATATTTTCCGTTGATATAGAAAATATATTTTATTCGTGAGTTCTTGGCTCCAGATTCATATTTTGCTGATGAAATGATCAAATGCTGTGGCAGCTTAATCAAATGCGACATACGAGGGTATTCTGGATATTCAAATAAGGCCTTTTGAAAACCACAGAGGAGAAAAAATAATCCAATATACTATTCCTCAGTTTTTATATACATGCCTATTGAGTTGGAATCTAAAGAATGAGCGCGTATAGTCCTTTAAAATCTCCGCACTCGCTTCAAATTCGATGGCGTTTGAGTCTGATTTGCGAGATTATTCGTTAATATGATATTTCGAGATTAAACGCTACGCGGCACGAAGCTCAACCTTTCCGAGTACGACGCGAGTGCTAGAATGCGCCTTTAATTCTTCGATAAAAGCAACTGTTCGCTTCGCAGAGCTGCGCACGGAGATAGGATAAGGGCAAAGGGAGGAAAAATGGTGAGAGGGCAGAGGGCGGGGATCAATGCCAGCGGTCCACGGCGAGATATCGCCCAAACAATGTTTCGGAGAGAACATCCGATGTCCAATCCAAGCCTCTTATCTCGGGTCAAGAATTTTCTCTTCCCAATATCGATAGGCCTCTGGGAAATTTTTTTATTTCCAATGGAGCACGTTCAACCGAAACTCGATAAGGAGTTATCTTTGGAACGGGAAATACTGGAGTTATTCAATTAGAGAAAGGTTTCAATCGCGGAACAATGGCGGGAAAGTCGAAGAGCGATAGTTGTGCTTTGAGATCGGTTTACTACCTACGGAATGCTTGACCATCATGTTCAAGACAATTCTAATTGCTTCTAGCACATAAAAAGATTAGAGAGTCAGTCATTTAAAGAGTATTAAGAGTCAGGAATAAACTGTAAACTCAGACACGTCCTCAGTTGCGACAAGAGTCATTAGAATTTTAGAAAATGATGAATAACTCGCATGATTTCATGACAGAACCAAATCGGTGTTAACTTCATACACGTGATAATATGCACTCCTGAATAGTAAACACAGAAAATATTGACGCAATTTCCTAAGGCGATAATTATAAGAAAAGACGAACGATGAAAGAAAAGAGAAAACAATAGACACAAATACAGAATCAGTTGTATGTGCCCACAAAGATATTAACAGAGTATCTCTACTAGTAACATAGGTAAATATTTTAAAATAATCATTAAAACCATGAGAAAATTGGATTAAATGCGCTGTTATAAATACGAGATATCTTTTAGATAGTTAACAAATAAGTTTTTACCAGTAATTTTCTCCGAAACCATAAAATCACCGACTAAATTACTCACCGAATACATAAGTCCATTCTTCATGTGATGTGCTCACATAATGTAAGGTAGAGAGAATTATTTTGCTGTATGTTTCGATACACTCATGCTATTAAAGTTGTATTTATTACGCTACAGAAAATGAGAAAAGACCATTTTTAAAATAAGAAGAATTCCCGAGTTACAAATCGGTGACAGATATGGGAATTCTTTCATTTTGGGGAAAGGAAGCTCGGATACTCGTATTTAACTTTGACAAAGAGCTCGAATATCTAGGATAAATGAAACCCCTGCTTTTAATATTTCCAAAATAATTAACAGGTCGCATATTTTAGCCGAGTTCTTTATTCTCTTATGAGTGGAATCATTAGAAATGAGGGCAAGGAGCATGAAAAAGCTACTATACACTCACTGTGTTTTTAATCACAGGAAGGTCGGGTTTTAAAACTTTAATTTTGTAAAAAGTCTTCCCTCATCTTTAGAAGGCGGAATTACCCAAGGTACGAAAACACTGAACATTATAGCTCCGATGTTACGCAGAATTACAGCCTGTTATTTGTTATCCTGATAAAATTATACGGTTAATTATTTTTTCATAAAACTGACTGGTTTCATTAATTTAAATAAAAATCAGCAAAATGTTATGGATGGAATTTTTTCCAAACTAACTCTCCTTAAAAATGAAAATAAGGGATATTTTCCTGGATTTCAAATTCAGTACGGTATTTCCTAATGTGTGTGCACATAAAGAAATAACAGACATTTATGTACACAAACATTCCTGACGTAGTTCACAATTATCCACGTAACGAATGTTTCATAAACTTAAAACCTTTCATAGAGGATCTTTGGCACTGACTTTAGTTCAGTGATTTCAATTCTAGGAAATTCTACATTTTTAATTTTGTAATATCACCTAACTTTTCTGATGGGTACAGTCTAATTTCTGCGTCACTTTTGGATAGCAGAGCAAGGAATTTTTAGAAAATAAATTATCTACATTTAAAAGAAGACAACTA
>KZ308222.1:997887-1070426 GCA_000376725.2 Ladona fulva | reverse complement strand
TCAACTAATTTATATTATTTTATATTTTAACCTTAATACATATACGAGCGTAATATGAAATTCACCTTCATAATAATGGTATGGAGAACAATGCCATCACCGGAGCTCGCTTACGAGGACTGCATTCAAAAGAAAAAGGATCGATTTACGCAAGTCCGTACTAATAATTACATCATTCGTTCGGATCAGATCTAGGTCGCTGCATATTCTCAATTACCCCACCAATTAGAACCTTTGGAAGGATTTACCCAACTTACAAGATATTCACTGTGTATTTTACGTGAACGAGCAACTTCGGAAATCATTAGTTCGCTACGGAATGTTTATGAGATCAGAATTTTCTTTCCTTTTGTGAACTATACTCTGTGCTCTTTCTAGGAACATAAGTCCATATGTCCAGGAAAATCTCCGGAATATTCTAAAATTCTTGTCGATAAATTCGTGAAATGAGAACCAAAACATTGTTATTCTGTTAACAGAGTGAACTGTGACTTTGCTCAACTTCTTATGCTGTGAACTGTTAAATCAAATTGTAACTCGAGTTCAAATATAGGTGGGAATGTCTCAGTTCCGTCTCTGATATTCGGTTGAAAAAATATAATTATAAACATTTTGTGGTAATCTCTCCGTGTAAGGGATTCAGTCATACGATACAAATACTGATGAACCATCTTTCCATCTGCTACAATTAATTCGAGAAGGCATTTAAGATGCAAATCACATGAATGATACTGTAATGTTTCTTCCCTGTACAGTAAAGTGATGAGGAACTTATCAGTATCAATAGCACCGTAGTTTAGTAAAATACAAATGTGAATGAATAAAAATATACTCAAACCTAAATTTAAAATAAAATCATTTGGCAACGATAACATTGCAGTGATTACAGAGCGTTGGTTTCCTTCAAATTCTCATTCTGACGGGACTGTAAGAATTATATAACTGTACGTTCCCAAAACTTATCATTGAAATGTTTAAGCAATCTTATCCGTACATTTTACCGAAATTATATCCGAAATTATCACACCTAAAGAAAAAGAAAACAAGGAAAGGTGTAATAACTTTGCACGGTAAAGCCGTACGGCTGAATCCCAAGGAATAACAAGTGTGAAAAATAGCGGCATGAATGGGACTCAAACCCAGGTCTCCCACTTCCCACAGCGTGGAAGAGACTCGGTATGGTACTTCAGTGGTTAGAATACCTGTCCGGAAAGTTGGAGACCTGGGTTCGAGACCCAGTCATGTTATTACACACTTGTTATTCCTTGAAAAAGAACATAAGTTTGGCATTGCCTTAAATATCAGCTATTCAGGAAAACGGGCGAGGGTGATTTTGCGCAAGATGGTGCGCACCCAGGAAAAACCCCAAGGAAGAATGGACTTGAAAAAAGTCTGACGGGACCGGGAAGTCCCGGCCTTCCCGGTCTCGGAAAGAAGGGAAGACCTTCCCGCTCCCGTCAGTCTTTTTTCAAGTCCATTCTTCCTTGGGATTTAATTTACGCGTTATTGCAGGAGGTAAACATGTGAAATACCCCATAAATTGTGGTCTTCGTATTAAAGCATAAGCCTCAGACAGATAACTCGAAAGTCCGCGGAGGAGTGCAAACGTATGAATTAGAGGGAAAACCGTGCTTTGAAAACGGTCAAGTACTCACGCCGAATAGTCTAGAACTCTGAAATTAATTTCGAGTGAACCGTCCAGCGCGACAGGAGTGAAAGAACCACCGCTTTTCGCACCTCTTTCCCGCGTACCCCAAGGGTGACGAGAGCTCCGTTGGGTTTTCATGCTCTTCCTCCCTTTACCTTTAACGAATCAGATGAAACGGCGCGGAGTGTCGGCGCCCTTAAGCAAGAAAGGAAAGTGAAGCACCGATTCGCTTTCTGGGTAATTATTCCACTGAGGACGTGTGCGACCGCAATGACAACCTATTCCGCTGATTGAAAAAGGATTTTAAAAAGGGATGCGATAACCAAGGGCCGCGGCTTGAGCTTGTGGAATGTAGGTCGCTGCGCATCCTGTTACATTTTTATTTTACGAAAAAACCGACTCGGTATTAGGCTTGACTCTGGGAGAGTGTGCGCTTCGAAACGACATACACATTTTAACTTTAGGATGAAAAATTTACCCTAAGTTACTGCAACAGAAATGTAAAATTTCGCTCCTCTAATAACTCGTTAATGCCGATTATCACTTTGATTTCAAAATTCTTTCCATGAACGTATATGGTAACAGAGGGAAATACAGTCATAGAGCATCGCTAAACCTGTTTCAAATAGTTTTAAAATCACTGATAATTATATAAAAAATTATGTATTATAAAAGAAAAATGTGAAAGAACGATATTTCTAACAACGATTAGCACACGCTTAGGTTCCGCTATAAATACGTGCATGGACAATGAGTAAAGGCTAAATCCCGGTTAAGTTTTATCAACCTACCTGAGACTACATAGAGTCAAACACAGAAAATATCCATGAAAATATGCGAACAGTTCAATTTTGTTATCTTATTTTCTTCTTGAAATAAGAAAAATAGTAAAAAAATCTTCAAAAATGAATTTTTCATTCTGATGAATGAAAAATTCGCCTTCAGTAGTCTCCGCTATTGGTAATATAAAATTAGCACCAAATTACACAGATAACCTGTTTTTATACATAACTAAATCCATAGATATATGGCATACGTCTGATGAAACAGAAAATAATCTCGGATTCCAAATTATCATAAAGAAAATTATATTTTACGAGTTTATTCCTGATAAAGTGTTTTAATATTATGACTCAAGAATAATATGTTCCTATACAATTTACACAAGATACAAGGCAAAACCGAAGGATATGCCAGCGGAGGGTTATGATGGTTGAATAACATGAATAATAGACCTCTAGGGCTCCCGGATACCGCCGTGAGCAGCGCGTTCGATTTCGGTTAAAAGAAGTCGCGATTCCCAGTGGGGACAGAAGTGCGAAATGACCTCGGCTGCCGAAAAATTTTTACCAATACTAATACTGCATAATAAACTTCTAAACTAAGGGCAGCAAAAATATAAGATGGGGATTCGGGATAACCAAGAGGATAGCGGTGTTCGTGGTGAATAGGTCCCAGATTCGATTCCCGGTGAGGGCCCAAGCGTGCGAAATGACCTCAGCTTTCGAAGCACATTTAGCATTACTGCACTGAAAAATAGAATGCAAACACACATTAAACGTATGAACGACACTGAAATAGAACGCGGCCACTGATAATCTATAAAAGTCATAAACAAAGTTCTTCACTTCCATAATTATTTCTGAACTTCATATTTTACATTTCAGGATCAATCTACCTTTTTCCCAGTCGAAATGCAACGTTCGACCAACCCTGAAAGTTTAACTTCAAGCCAACTTTTTAAACCCTTTTGATGTACAAATTCTTACTTTAACAATCGTTCCAGTTGGAGACAATGTTTTCCAGTCTACGTTACATAGTACGTTCTATCTGCAGTCTCTGCTCTCCAAGTTAATCATATATAATATTGTCATTGGGAAAAGGAACCCTCAAAATGGAAGGAGAGCCGCTATTTATTTAATAAATACAGCAGTTTTTGCCTTTAAAAGCGCCACGTACAAACTCTCGTCCATTACGTTTTCATTTTTATTCGCACGAATCTAGAATTTCAGGAAAGCGGCACAAAGGGAATGTAGAATGTAGCTTTTGAAGAATTTCAACCGCGCTCTCAAAGAATAATTTTTCGAAGGGGAACAGACGTATAAAAATAATGTATCGTTTTTTCATTTTAGTAAAAGAATGAATATTTCACTAACTTTCGTTCTTTGTAGCTCGAATAGTAGCCTTTACCACAGCATTTAAAAACTGCTACCCAGTAAACGGAGCATGAGAAATATACGTCAGGAATCATTCAAAGCGCTGTCTTAGATCAAAAGGAAACCAACTTGTTAACGTTTTTCAAGCGCTTCACTATTGATCGGAAAGTAAATTTCTAAAGTTTCACGCAATACGCCACATAAAAACAGAGGAAGAAACGCCCTTTTCGTCGTGCGCGTGAGGCAAAAATACTATGCAAAAACCGCGTGAAATATCGGAAAAATATTCCAGGCATATCCGCTTTCAATGAAATAGGCCAAAAAGGAATGTAAACTGCATACTTTGAAATAAATTTAAGTAATTTATTTCAGCAAAGCCGTTATGAATTCCCCTACCGCTTTATCCTCGATACGCATCCATTGTGATTACTGCAAAAAATAGTGGAAAGAGATACGACGGAGAAGAAATTGTATTGACCTCTTTTAGTAAACTGTATTTTAAATATCAGAATGAAATAAGGAAAATGCATCTATAATTTTATTGTAACAAGTGAAATTATTAAAGGTATGCCATTTCATTCGTTAGTAAACGCGAGTAAGCAAACTGGGGACTCATTTCCCAAATATTCCTCGGAATAATGAAAACTTATACTGCGAAATCGAATCTCTCCAAGAAAGAAACGAATGCAATTCAGTTAATTCGACGACTCAACACGTAAGTAAAATCTACCGGGAAAACGGAGGATACATAAGCAACAGACAGTAACACGCGAGGCGATAAAATACATTGAAACGCGGCGGACGCACGCAAAAACGGAGGAGTGTAACGAATAGTATGATTCAATTTTATCTTTAAGCCTTGAAGGGAGAGAAGGTAAAAAATTAACATAAATCCTCAACCCTAAATGCCTTGGAACGCTGCGAAGGAATCCATTCATTTCTTAGGCATTCAAGTCGACAGGACCGGAAATCTCTGGGTGATTCCGAAGATGAATGGATGAGAAAGAGAGAAAGGGAGGAGAAATGAGGGCTAAAAGGAGGCGAAAAGGGGCGGAAGAGATGCGAGAGAAAGGGGCAAAAAACGAGGGCGAGAAGGACCTTTCTGAGGCGTGATGAGCAGGGGTTTTCACGAATGAAAACCCTTTGATCCTCGACGATAGATAGGGGGAGTTTCGGTCGTGAGAGGTAAGTGGCACCGTTACGATGGCAGCCCTGTCAACGTGCTGCATGCCTTCAAAAGGGTTGCCATCCTCGCGAGGAGAAAAAAAGGGATTGGGAAGAGAAGTTTCCGGATTCGCGATCACGTCACTTAGCTAATGGAAACGGTATACGTGGAGCGATATATAGGGAAAAGAGGGGAGAGATTGATGCGTATAAGGGAGTATCATGAGAAGGCATGATGTAGAAAAATATAAAAATTTAAAGATACTATGAGAAAGGAAGAAAATACAAAAACAATGAGACCGATTTAGTATGAGAAACGGACAAGAGAGGCAATACTTCGTAGATATTGTGAAAACGTTTTAAAAAGTCTTTTACTTCTATGAAAACCTACTTTCTCCAAATAATGAAAAAAGCAGCACCAATGAGAATTCTGTAGCTAATAAATCAATCTTAAGTTATTAATTACATTTTACAAAATGTTAGTAACAAGGGATACATTAATAAAGTATAATCACAATAAAGAAAATAATAATAGCATAAAATTAGCTAAGATTCTAGTTAGTTTCTCTTCAGATATTGTATTAACCATACTATCATCATCAGGGAGTAGGAGCTACAATATCTATCCTTAGATAATGTATTATTTCAATAAAATGAAAAGGAAGTCGAAGCAAAAAAAATTTTTCGGAAAACCAAAAAGAGTATTACACAGAATTATTTGATAATTTAAACAATTAGAATAAAATAAATATGTATTAATAACAGAGAATTTTCAATTTTCAATTACGTAACAGTGGTCAAAGACTAAAATAGGTATTTCAATTAGCTAGTTTTGAAATAACAGAGAAAAATAGTATGTATCACAGACAATTACGCAGGTAGAGGAAGAGTGCGATAGAAGAAAAAAAAATAACACCGGAGTACCTGAAAATGGTTAGAAGAAAACTTTTGGAGAGTATTTCAGGAAACACTACGAAAGAGAGGAAAGGAGTGTCTAAAATAACGCGGAGGATCGCGAGAGAAAAGAAAGACGCACTGCTTAACTTTTATTGGCGCGAATGTCATTAGAATGAAATCGTCATAATCAGGATCTAAGGAGAAGGATTCCACGTGAAATAAGTTCACTCATATTTGACATTGGTTTCGATTAGAGGTTATGCAGCATTTGCGCAAATTCCTACAGGAAAACTAAAGATGCGCAATGACGAAAGCTGTGAGTGGGGCAGCACTTACTCGTATTGCCCTCCCAGAGGAGTAGGTTTTTGTAACATGAGTGGATGACTCTTGTAAACCACGCGACCACAGGAGGGAAGAGAAAATATCGCAGTTAGAGCATTTTAAAGATGCATCAGCCTAAAAGACGAAGATGTAGGTAAAACAGCAGCAGCTGCAGGGATCTCCAACAGCTATTTCTGGGAAAACTCAATACCGCCTGGCGATGACAACGTTTTATGTTACTCCATTCACTAAAAAATGTTTAAGTCATTTAATGAATGATAAATAAAAAGAGATAAATTTCACTTTCAGTGATGAGAATCCTTTACCACAGGAATAGTATTAAGGTTTTTCTTTTGCTACTTGAAAAAGTAAGATCGTTTACGTTTTATAAACGGTTAAAATTAAAAACTAATGAAAATAAGGTTTAATTATAATAGAATTATATATGAAATTAATATTGATTCCCAATAGACTGAAGTTTTCCAGCGTTCATAATACTTAAAAAAATTTAGGAATAGATAAACATAATATATTACATTTTTAAGAATTTAATACATAAGTTCCTTATTTTTCAAAACTATTTTTACCTATGGTTTTACTAGAAAGAAGTAAATTGTACTATTTATCTCTTAAATTTTATCGCAGCTTTCCAAAGAATATTTTCAATACGGGGTAAGAACGAAGCACTACATATCGTGATGGATCAGAAAAACTTTAACGAAAAAGGATTAGGTTCATGAATTTACTATCCCCATCAATGAGGCCATGGGTCTCTAGCGATTTAAAAACGTATGCAGTTTTTAAGTTAAATATTAAATACACATATCTAAACAATTAAAAAAGTAATACATAAGGCTTACTAATTTCTTTTACAGGTTCTTTCAATTACACATACCTACGAAAATATAAATACTTCAAATTGACACAAACTTAGTGGAAACGTTGGATACTAAACAGTAAGGCTTAGCAGGCCTAAAATAAAAATATACACAGCTTAAATGCGATGCCAAATATCACCTTCAGTCATCTAAATTCTGAACGGGAGCTTTAACTATTCATGAACTGGAAATCTCAATTCTACATGATAGAGACGTCACGTGGAGTCAAATACCTCGGATCTTATCGCAAGCGAACGGTTATCGATCGAAATTCTGTTGTTTGCGGATACCCGCCCGTACAAGGGGAAATGACAATGAAGCGTAAGGCGTTAAATACGCCAAAATAACTGGAATAGAGCGAGGGAATCACGCGGATTGGTCCGAACCGCTTGGAATTCTGCCAGATCTCCTTGCCGCAATTCCGCGCTTAGGGTCCGTGGAGCGTAAGAGTGAAAAGAGAAACTGGATGCAAAGCGTTGGAATTGATTGGACAAACGCTGGAGAGTGGAGATCACCGTGAGCAAATGAACTCGGAATGAGGGCTACGCTGTCGAATGTTAGGATTTCCGACTGAAATTGGGAATCGACGTAAGTACGGTGTTTGCGAAACGAAGACCAAAAGTTTACACGTTTGCCTTTGCTTTCAGGACGTAGGAATTTCCAGGAGGAAAAACTTGATGGATAAATAAATATCCACAATACCAAAATGGGATTTGAGTATTATAACGCATGTATATGTGGATTAACTACTCAAATACTAAGTTATACTTAGAAACATGGACAATTCCTCATTTCAAATTCATCGCCATCTCAACAGTACTCAGCCTGGAGGCTGGATTGAACCTAAAATCTCTACAAACAGCAAAACAAAACTCTGGAGAGGGAATGAGGGTTACTTGGCAAGATGAAGGGGTGATGGCTTTTAGTTTAGGACCTCTGGATAGCCATGTGGGTAACGCGTTCGACTTCGGTGCAAATGCAAATGTAAAACCGAAGGGCATACACGCGGAGGATTATGATGATTGAATAACAGAAATAATTCAACATCTAAACTGGGGGAAACAAAATAAATACGATGGGGCTCCAGTACAACCTTAAGGATAGCGCGTTCGCGGTGAAAAGGTGCCGGGTTCGATTCCCGGTGGGGACCACAGGCGAAATGACCGTAGCAGTTGAAGCACTTTTTAAATTACTACTACTAATGCTTAATACTTTTATTTTCCTCACTGATTCAGAATTTAATAAGTGGAAATTGTCCACGTAAAGCACAATTACCCTAGCAAAAGCATATTTCACGGTATAATAAAATGAAAGCTATTATTCAGTTTCATTTATGCACCAGCAGTTCTCACATACCACAACCATGAACAAGACAGAGATAAGAGCAACTGAAAGATAAATTTCTCTATATTGTACCGTAAGAACAAGAAATAATGTTTCATTAATAAAGATACGGGAATTTCCAAATAACCAAGATATTTTTTAGGTCGAATACATTTTGGGCTGATTTTCAACAACCACAAAGGATGATTATGAGCAAATAACAAAGTCATTTACCTAAATTAATTTATATAACTAGAATAAATACAATATGTGCGAAAGAACCAGCACCGAAACAATATCGTTTAGACAAATAAAAAAGTTGATTTTATTTGCAAAGCTCTTTGGAAATTGGTAAATATTTTTCAACTGAAAGACAAACAACCGAAGGATATATCTTCAACACGGCTGAATATATTTATTTTGCTGTAGCTAAATAGCAATACCGTTATTTTCTGTTTACAATTTCTATTCCACTACGATTTCAACACTAAAAACAAGTCCAATATAGCAGTGGAAAACAAGACTTAATGAACACATCAAAACGGCCCTTAATTAATATCGGAGTCCCTCAATCGATTGTTTCGAGGCATATATTGAGAGACCTCATCATTCTGGAGTTATTATTTTCCGATTCACAATGAAAATTACGTATTCCCAGTGAATGCAGCCACATGAGTTTCATGGAAAAAATGGCAGCTCGGATTCATTTCCACGTTTACCGTAATAAATGGTAGCGGTAAACCTCACAAAAGGAAAAAAAATCCCCTCGAGAATACCACATTCAAATCCGCGGAATCAGTGATGAGCGGAAGCGTTTTCCTAAAGCACTAGTGTGCCGCTATCATTCGCCATCAAAAGCTTCTCTTTGATTGCAGACTTCGTTAAATACGTCTCTTTCTATAAAAATTCGATCGATAGAAAATATGGCTTTTTGAAAAGTGTTTCTAAGATTTGAGTAATTGCGTTTTCTTTCCTGTAAAGTGGATTACAACAACTTTAATTTATTCTGTGCCACTGTCAATGAATTGAACGAGCTCCATTTGCTAAGATATGTTTTTCCTTTAACACACAATCACACAGTAATTTCACATGGTCAGTTTCCTTGTGGTACGTCATTAATACAATTGAGTACGGCCAATGACGTTGGACGGCCATCATAGGTTATATTTACCTATGACGAACAATCATAGGTAAATATAACTTATGATAAAAATTAAGAAAGAATGTTAGTATCCCTAAAGAATGTCTTCTCCAATAGTATAAATGACATTAGTGAAAGACAGATTCAGACTTCCCAAGATTCTTTGTGGTTAATAAAGGCAGTCTCTATTTCTTATTTGCCATTATGGCAGGATACCATTGACAGAATATTCAAATAAAAGCGGAACAACTTAACCTTGAGTACTATTTGAATTGCGTTCTTTGAAATATACACCAAAACAACCTCTATGACACAATCATTATTTTGACAACAGACATATTTCCCTTAAAAGTTGATGATTAAAGAAAAGACTCCGGTATTTAAATTATATTTTCATTACATTAATTACTTGTAAAACTCTTTCCCGCATAATGCTACCACTACTTCATCTCAAAGCAACCACAAGAACGTAAATTAAATTAAAAACGAAAATTGGCGAAAATTAGATATCAAACAAAATATTACTGAATTCCCAGAGAGCGTGCCCAAAAAGAATAGTTTATACGGTTATTAACAATAACAATGGGTAACAGATGGAAATACCATAGAGAATGATTGAAGCAAACATAGCAATCTTTATAAGAGGCAAGAAGAAAAGAATACTTTGTACTTTTAATGGTTTTTCGTTTTTTTACTTTTTCCCTTTCTCTGTGATATGGCTTTCCACGAAGTAAAACGTGAACACACCGATTTTATCTTTATAAGGAAAATTCCTTATATATATGTATAAGTCAAAAGGCATAAAATCATACACAATTTTACTGACTCCCCAGAGAACCTAAGAAGAATAGTTGTTATAAACAGTTGATAAAAATAACACTGCATAACAGATGGCAACAACAGAGAGAATGGATATTTTAAAAATAGTAATCAACTATCTTTAAAAGCCAAGACTATTCCTAGAATTAATTATTTCTATTGGATAAATAAATCATATTATTACGTCAATTAATAAGGCTGAAAATGGCAAATGATAATCAATAAAAACTATCAACATAGAGACGATATATTTTTCTTTTAATTTTTATTGCATAAAAAATGAAAATTATATCACCTCCCTAGCCTGAAATTTTCAAAATAATTCAGACTCGAGAGAAAGCTCGTATACTTGCATTTCCCATAGCTGCGTGGGAAGAAACTCAGCAAAATCTTTTTGTACATCAAATATTTTTTGAGGAAAGGATTTTCTTTTGTTTATACAAACCCTATTTACGAAAGGATAAAAGGACATAGCAAGAGGGCCTCTTTGTTGTATGAACAAATCTTTACCGGATAATATCTAAAGAGAAAACTGTTGGAATAAAAGGAAAAGCAAAATAAAGCAGAGGGTGAATATGTGGGAAGGTGAGTGAGGAGAGGAGGGTCATAGGAACGGATGGGCACCAGCAGGGAGCAGAAAAGGAAGCGAATAAATAAGTAAATATTAGTCCGAAAGCTTAGCAACTGGAGATGTTCCATATGAACGAGAATGATGAAGTGGAGAAGGAGAACATCCAGGGTACTATAGAATACATTCTACTCTTCTGAAATTATCTAAAAAAGCAGAGACAGGGAAGGAACGATCATTGGAAGTAAGTGCAAGAAAAATACAAATTTCAGCCTTATTTAGGAGATCTTTGAAGTGAAAGAACAGTAACAACAGACAAGGAAAAGGTGCCGGGTTCGATTCCCGGTGGGGACCACCATTTATCAGCGTTTCCCCCCTCTATAGTGATGAATGTAGTTGGCTATCTGTCATTCAGAGGCTTCGGGATGGTTCAGTCAGCCATTAATAGATGGCGTTGGAATCGACGCGCTAAGCACGTGTCCCAACATTAATGGCGTCTGGCATCACTGGTCCTAGTTGGCCCAAACGGAGGATTTATTTTTATAATGAGTAGCGTTGACATATTCTCGTGCAGATCATTAAGAAGGAACAAAAGCTTTCGGAAAACGACTTTGAGCTTCTCCCAGAAACGTTTTGAGCACCACACTGTATTTTCTAGTTGAAGCGATCGATTTTTCGTCTAAAGTAACGCTCTCAACTTTCTCCTCTTTATTTAAAATTTTCATCGTTTCTTAAGCTAGACTAACTAGACGCTACCGGGAGGTAATAGGATCGTCAGGGCCGTCCCTAGATACGGGCGGTCGCCAGGGGCGCCGAGATTTTGGGGGCGCATGTCGTTTGTCCGAAGTTTTTATGATGCGCGAATTACTTTAATCTTTTCAAAGACAGCGATATGTGGAGTTTTCTTGAGAGTACATACATAGATACCAGAATAAATGTTTTCTCAAGAAGTGATATTTGATTGCCAGTGGAAGAATTCCAGTACAAATAAGTTGTGCATTAGGANATTTCAAACAACTAACTTATTAAAGAAGAAAAAAAGCTTGCCTTAAAGAAGTTTTTACGTCTAATGATGTAAGAATAATTACGTACGATTTAGACTGGAAAGGCAAGTAAAAAAATCTGGATCATCATTATAAATTATGTCGCCAGGTTTTTTTTAATCAACCGCTCAAGTGAAGAGAATGGAACAATTAATTACTTTAGAAACTCGTTAAAACATCGATAAAATACAAGCGTCTATAATAATGGAAGAGCTCTTGACATATAGAAATAATTTAAGCTCTCGCAGGATTTAAAAGAATTTAATTAAAAAAGTTAATCATCATAACCGCGTAATATTGGTCTCACGCAAAGATATTCCCGCCATAAATTAAAAATAAAGGGCAGACAGCTGGTTCTCCTCGCAGGCGCTGCATATCCCATCGAGGCAATATTCCACCTAGCGGCGAGAAAGTGAACTAACTCGTCATCTGCTTGTTCTGTTGCAAGACACGATAACAACGCTTATGCAAATTAAGTATAATATCCGATCAGTGTCTATGCCGTGATACCTCGGCTAACGAAGATTAAGTAAAAATAAAAATAACGAAGGTTTAAGCCTGCTTTAGAAGGGAACCTGTGCGAAAACATTCTACTATATGAATTCTGATTGACTGATTCTCCATGATCACTGCAAATTCTGAAACAGCTACACCAAGGTTTCAACTGAGCAGCTTTACCCATTCGCTAGAAATGAAGAGTAAACACATAAACCCTCCGACAGATTCTCATTCGGTTAGATTTACGCAGGCTAATTCGTTAGCGATTTTCTTGAGCTTCGACATGATAGGTAAGATAACATGAAGAATTTCAACTTACATAAATGAATCTGCAATGAAGCTTGAAATGTCTCGAAGGCCTAACCTCGCTAGTAGAGGGTATAAGAACAATAGCTACATTATTTTTAATTCATAAAGAGGCATACCAGCGTCATTAAGAAAATTTAGAATTTAAAACAATGGCTGACATCTCTTTCGAAATATAAAGCTTTAGCAGAGTAAAAACTACGAAGTTATTTCCGTTATTCGGCAAATTACCAAAGATTCCATAAGTTAAGGAATGATTTTATCGTACTTTATACGGACAGCCATTTTCAGCTCTCCTTCGTCTTGCAGATGGGAGGAAGATGATCATTTGGCTTTGAGAAGCGGGATAATATGTATTTATGACATAAACCTACGAAAAATGATTTCTTGGATGGCCAACGAAAAGAAGTAAGCGGATTGCGCTCTTTCATGATCAAATTTCCGTTTAGTTCTCGGTCACAGATTCTGGGTTAAACGTCAGGCAGATTAAGTTCAAATAAATTTTCAATCTTTCAACCTCAGAACCATTCTTTGGTATGATGAATATCAGTTGACTGGTAAGAAAGAAACTTAAACAGTAGTCGATATAGATGGTCTGAAACCCGAGACTAGAGGCAAAGATAAAGATGAATGAGATTATTCCTCTATTATGAAGTACCTTGTTTGTTATAACAAAACTACATAATTTAATTAAGACACAGAAAACAAATAATTCAACTGCTATACTATGGGATGGAAACAAAATATTCAATTCTAAAATAAAATTATGAAATTACACAAAAATACAAGTTAATATCGCATTAAAAGTTATTGCACAAGTCTTTCAGTTTCAAAAGATAACACTGTTTAAAGATCATCCGCACAATCATTTCTGAAACTTCCCTTAGGACGAAGGCCTCTGTTAGCGCCTATTGCAGAATTTCCATCACAAAATATTTTTAATGCGTTAATGATTTTTTGGGTCAGAAATAATCAAAATGACAAGATGAAAACTTCCCTTCACCCATTGCTTAGAGAAAATGTTAAAATTACTAATTATTGAAATTAAAAAAACTAGTAATTTCAACAGAGTTTTAAAATACCGCGTAAGTTCAGAGGTTATAAAAGATAGGTTAGATAATTCCCAAGTTTTAATAGGTGATAGGACTACTTAGACGGATTATATCATCAATTACATAAGAATATATTATTTAAAACAAGTAAAAATGTTATAAATTTAAATTCGATGAAAGTAAGAATTATGAATAATATAATCTACTATCATCAAAAATAACTAAATATCGTAAGGAAGCATTTCCTAAAGCATGACGAATTTCAATGATTGTGATAATCAATATAAATAAATAAACTTGGAATAACTACACCAAAAAGTGATGATTTGAAAAAGCTTACGAAAATTCAAACACAAAATATACCGATACGTCGATTTTAGAATTCTATTCAATATCAAAGGGAAATTTGCGCGAATCAACGCGTTCCGAAAACAAACATTTGAAAACCCCAATTAGCGGTTTTCTAACGCACCAGCATCAATTGCGAACATTTGCAATCGCACCGGAAGGGCCGTCGACTCGCTGGAAATTATCGCCGAGGTTCACACTGAATAGCGGAATACGCAATATTGCCCCGCGCTGCATTCGAGATGGGCGTTTCCCGAAATGAGGCAGCTCCATCGTTTTAATCCAACACCTTCCCTTTCATGTCTATTCCGGTCCCACCTTCGAAAAACCAAAACACGTCTCGCCTTGCAACCTGCTTCGCGTAATTGCTCCGCGGGAAACCTGAACGACGCTCTTCCAATTGGTAATTTTGCGATCGAGCCGCATAAAAAACGGATGCCGGTCTCTGAACGGGGGAAGAACTGACAGATGGAAATGCGAGCGAAAGCATATGAAAGGGAAGACCGGAGGAAGAGCGATCACCGCGACTATCACCCGATCCCGCCAGCATAAAGCGAGCGCGGGAAAAAGTAGAAAACAATCGACGAACGAAAAACGCGGGCGGAATAATCCCAGCGAGGGCGCGACTAACGGCGCTTTAACGATTATCGAATTTTTTTGGAATTCTGGACCGCGTTGTAATTTTTTTCTTCGTCAACTATGGGAAACAAATGCTTCGCGACTCCGAAAACCCGGACATAAATATTCAGAGGCAGCGCTGATAAACAAAAGAGGGGAGAGGAAGCATGTGGAATATTTATGGGGGCGCGCGATTCCTGATCGACCTGGTCATAAGAGCACTTGCAACGTCGTTCCCAACGAGTTTCCGCATTCATTAGTTAAGTCGGAGGGCAAGAAATTGACGTTTTATGTATGCCATTCGGTGTCAATCTCATGATGGATTCCATGCAGTGTTTGAGCGGAATACAGAGAAAATGTTGTTTCCCGAACTACCGCTACATTTGTGGCTGTTGATGGACACTAGAAACACTTTTGTACGTACCTTAGCATTCTATTAGGAATTCCACTCACTTCGATTATAAAGGATTGATATATTTTTTAATTATTTCGTTTGCACCAGGATAATTGTGTTAATAAACTGGAAGCCGCAATAATTAACATATCTGTTTGTAAAAATCATATGCAGTATGGCACGTCAGGACTCTTCCTCCACCGTTAGCATCCATAAGTCCAGGAAAAGGAATAAGGCTTAATCCTGTCGCAGTTTTTATTGAGATCAAATGAATTGCGCAGTTACAGTTAACGTCCGATTTAACTTGTGAAAACTCTTATCGAGTGCTTTATAACGAGACAAACTTCGCTTTCTTACGTCTAATAATTCCTGAAGAAAAGTTGTTTTACAAAATTGATAGCAACTATTTTTCGTATAACGAAAATGATCTGAGAGATTTTACTCGAGTCAAGAATAAGTATTCTAATATAATATTGAAGCTTTATTTGGATTGGATCAATACATTTCGAAAATTGAAATTTCATATGGAGCACTACGTTAAAGAACGCGAAAAAACCGACTTTTTTCGTGCTATTGTGTTAAAATAACGACCACACATAAAAATCTTTCATTATAAGGTTAAACTCAGGATTAAGCATACTAAAATTTGGTGCAATTTGTGATTATTTGGGATCCTTAGTTAGTTTTGTTTTTATTCGACTCCAAACTCGAGAATTCGTACCACAAAACTATATATTAGACAAGATGGGATGAGCCAAAGAATGTCCAAAATGACTGCAATTATTCGGTATCACTCATGCCTTGGGAACTGTCATATAATCACAGCCATGAAGAAAGTTGAGACTAAAGAAAATGAAGAACACATTGTATCCTATACTAATTACAAGGCAATAAATATATCGATTTCAAAATATTAAACGAACAAAGAGTATAAGAACGAAGGTGAATAATCTCGGATAATGCGGACTGCATTCCTGGCTCGAACTTTTAACCGAGAGTAAAGGAGTACATGTTTCTAACATTTTACCTTACAGAGGAAAACAATACTAAGAGTTAGGGATGTGAGTTCTCATGAAACATTTTGAGGATGTAATATTCCATCAAACGATGATCATTTAAAAATTTAATAAACATTTAAAAGGAAGAAAAGGTTGAAAAACAATGCTACTTTGAAATTGTAAAATAACATAAGTATCTATCAAATAATGTGTTTTATCATAGTTATCAGTTGATTTAAAATGATTAACAAACACCGGTGTGCATATTAAACCAACTCTAACCTTTAAACTTTTTTAATAAACTGAATAAATAAAATAAGTAACATTCATACAACGGTACTTAAAAAGGACAACAATTCGCTGGAATAAGAAATTTCCATTGTATATCCGTTTATTTACACCTTTTCCAAACAATAAGAGATATTTTGATAAAAATATTCACAGGAAAGCTTGTCGAAAAATATCCAAACTTTTGGGTCCCTTAAAGGGCTAAGTAAGTTTGCAGGAAGTTTCACCAGTGTTTCGGTAACTTTCAGCATATTACTTCCCGCATAAATCTGCGCACTCACTTATTCTGTTTCTGCATTCTGTCAACCAGTTGATCTAATAAGGCACAAGTCCGGGGCACGATTTTCTGGGAGAGTTTACATCTCTGAGAAAGTTTGTTGGCACAAGTATACAGTACTGCAGTTTCCATCTGCGGGATGTTACTTCGCTGCATTATTTACGGTATCGGACTTGTGATACCCTTTAACTGCTTTCTCATAAAATAATATGAGTCTTTAACTTTCAGAGAGACTGCCGGGGGTGGAGTTTCTACTTTTTCGATCAATACAAATCGAAACACTAAATCTATAGAAAATATTCTACGTAAGCAAACATTAATGGGGTATTGATATAAACGTCTATCTCTTTAACACCGGCTTAAAATTCTATTCTAAAATTTACTCTACCTGAACATTAACTTTTTTTACGGTCTGGATTAATTTACGAAAATATGAAACAATTCATTGTAGCCACAAAAACGGGTTAGTTTCGATAAACAATCGTACAACTGAGTATTTTTTTCATTATTAATTAGAAAATATCTCTATGTATTTGATCTTAACAGTAATTTTTGTATTAATTCTTCTATTTTCTTTGTTTGTTATCTTCTTTTCGATTGTTAAATTGATGTGACCACTGGTTTAATTGTAAATACCAATGTAATAGTGTACTATCATTCCATTGCTTCTGTTATCATTTCAATATTTTTTAGTTCTTCAATATTTTTCATTTTTCTTATCTTGCAACAAAAGAATAACCGGTCTCGATCTCTCCCTTAAATAAATTCGTGTTTATATCATTATTATATTACTTTCATGATAATGACTTAATAATCAACCCACATAAAACTAAGATAATGCAAACTGTTTCTAGAAGAACAATAGTTGTCCCTATAAATTTGTATCTACATGAGCATCTATGTGTGGATAATAAATGTAACAGAACGTGTTACAAATGTAAAGCTCTTAACCAAGTGATACGTTATAAATATTTAGGTATTTTTATTGATCAATATTATAAAGCCTACAAAGCCAATTATAAAAGCAAATGGAATAAATTGGTTAAATATAACTCCCTGGTTGAATCCGTGTTAAGATATGGTATAACAATTTGAGGAAATGCTTCAAATCGTTATAAGGTATAACTAAAGAACACCAAAACAACAAAACAAAATAATAAAACTTATATTAAATAAACCTAAACATATCCTAAATGGCAAAGTATCTAACTTCCTGTAACAAAAACTCAACGAGCAACGCCTATGTATATGCACAAGGGCTTAAATATACTGAACGAATTAGATACGTAAATACATTATAATAGTTTATAACTACTTTAATGATAAACTGCTGATACCTAACGAAGATATGCATTTAATAACGAGGAGAACTAAGCCGGATTACTTTGCACCAAAATATAATAACGACTATGGAAAAAACAGATTTCAATTCTAAGTGCCAGTTTTTTAGTATTAATTTGAGGAATAACGCTGAACTTTGAAGATCGATAAATCTCTTAAAATTTGGTCACCTTTGACCACAGTATAAATTTAATAAGAGATAGTGTAAATGAAATGCGTAATTATACGCAGAATTTATTCAAGCGTTCATACGAAGTTTCAAAGTTTGGATTAAAAAAATAGTATTTTAGGCCAGATTTTTAGAATCGAACCCGCTGTGCGACGAGGTGGCTAAAATAGAAAGTCTGGTGCAGGTAATACAGTTCGGGAACTAAAGTACGAGACACAAACGATGAGAAAACAATACAATGGCGACCTCTGATTTGCACATTATGCACGCGAATGAAATGGATTTTGATTTCCCGAGAGAGTATGAGTAACGTAATTGCAACGGCTTCCTTTTGTGATGGCCACATTGGGCTCATAATCAGTTCCACTTTGCCCCCAATAACTGCAGGAAATGGAGGATATTAGTTTATTTTTGGATGTACGAAAAATTGGCACAAGGAAAGCTCCATTTGTCTTTGTGGAGGACCGCTGACTGAGGGCATTGGTTACTTGAAAAGGGAGCCATGTAAATCCATTTCCTCTTCGAGTAACTGCAAATTGATAATGCAAAGTAAAGTCAGTCTTATCAAGGCTACTTAAAAAGGGAGCTGAGCGCATGCATTTCTTCTTATAGCGGCCGCAAATTGATAAATCAAAAAAAATCAATCATTCAAAGATTTTGGGCGATGTTTGTATTTCGAAGCGAAAAAATAACTTCGACAAATTTCAGGGCTCTTTTTATGTAAAAAGGTATAGAAGAATTCCTTGCTTTCTATCGTTAAATATGTAAAATTCAGTTAAATTCAGTCTTTAAGAGTAACTCATAAAACTTTTCTCCAATCATTTCTCCTACGGCATGAGCACTAACAAATGTACTGGTTATATGATAATTTAAATCTTACTCTAAAAGAACGGGAGATATTTGTCTTGGTCTTCGAAAAGTATTATTTCGGTACATAGTAGACTCTGAGAGTATATAAATGACTCATCACAATAACATAACCTTCTCAAAATATAATTTCTTCAAAATTTATACTTAAAATTTATCTTGGAACTGGTGAAAGAAAATTCAGTCAGAAAATTTCATTGTACCATTGTATTTACCATTTCATTACTTTATTGTACCAGTTTCGAACTAGGTCAGTTCATCATCTGGTTTAAGTTGATCTAATAAGGCACAAGTCCGGGGCACGANCACTATGAATCTAATGATATCGAATGCGATAGTACGTAAATCTTAACCCAGTAAAAAGTAAACAGGAAAAATTCCAAGCACTTTCAATCGTTTTAAACCAAGATTGGAATTCAAAATAGTTGTTTCAAACAAAACTTGCAGAAACTTAATACTATAAAAAAACCGTTTAATAAAGTAATGATGATATACTGTCTACGGGATATAAATTTGATCGACTATGGTTTCGGAGAGGACTTCAATTAGATAATTCGAAATCTAATTGAAGGAAATAAAACAAAACCCATTCCTAAAATATATATAGCTAGAAGAACGTTTAAATCACAGAAATAAAGGAAACTTATTGATATAGCAATAATTCGGTTTCCTTTGAGAATCGCAACAAACTTGAGTCCGAAATCGAACGCTGTAACCGAAAGGAAGAATGATGAAGGAAGAAAAAGATTCCTGAGGCCGGCGATATAAAAAGAAAATTTGAGCGACACAATGCGACATGAGGGCGAAGGTCTAAAGCGCAGCTAGCGGAGGAACAACGAACTAAAAAGCGACTGCACTCAAAAGCGGGTTATCCGCACGGCACACTTGGCGGGATGCACTTGGACAGGATTAGTGATGCGAAGGATAGAGGGGTTTCAGTACTCGGGGCAGTTATGAAAAAGGAGGCCATTTCATGAGAGTGGATCCATTAAAAAGGGGATAAAAGGGAAACTGGGGAAGTGAAGTGGTAATATTTGTTTGGGAGATGGACGCAGAAGATTCCGGAAAAACGAAGGCTAAGCCTGATGTCGCCTCTCTTTAGATACCATACGTCAAATTTAAAGTAATAATTTTTAAATTAACCCATTACGAGTATTAGCGCCCAGACAAATAATCCCATTTACAACTTGCGAATTTTTCTCACTTAAATAAATTCTGGTAGTTGCGGAATATTTTCCGAATTGTCACGTGAGTATCTATGTTTCGAATCAAACGAAAACAGATTATACTTTAAAATCCTTTTTAAATGGCCTCTAATTTAATAATTAGTACACTATAGTTGCATGTTCACAATCGTGTATCCCTCTCGCTCATTTAGAGTTTTTCTAAATGATTAGGACAAAGTAATGGACATTAATTTCAACTGATGGGTTTAGCTATAATAATAATTAGCTTGGGTAAAAAAATTAGAGAGAATTACATCTTTTATGTATGCTTAATAGGAAATGGTATTATGATTAACGACAGCTGTCTTAAAATGCTGTAAGAAAAGCCATTTTGAAATGTGGCGATTACTGATCTGTAAGCTTCTGTAGATTATTTAGGTGGCTATATTAACATACGAATATGTTTCCATCAAATAATACAAATTCCTTTCCTAGAAAACGACACGATTGAAGAAGTTAAAAGAACCCAATATCGGTATATTTAATAGAAAACATGTGAATTTTTATTTATTTAATTCCTACAGCCCCCAAAAACATCCAGTCATTGAATGAATAACAGAAAGTTGTCCAGAATAGGACGAATGCACACGTGCATCCCCTAACAGAAATTTGGCCAGAACTCGAACTTGGTATCTTGGCGTTGGAAAGCTATCATTTTAACCACTCTTCCAAAAAAGTGAAAAATATTATGTATTTTCCGATTATTATGTTTAACAACTAAAAACTCACAAATAAATAGGTTGTACGAAGTTTCATAATCATAAGAAGAGAAAAATTCAAAACTTGATAAAATTCAGTATTTTAAAATCAAATAATGCAAATGTGCAGTAAAATTTTCTAAAATGAAGCAACATAAAAAAGACACTTTTCAGAAAATACATAGTTTAATTTTTTAATTATATTAAGCACCGATGCTCGTAAGCTTTCTAACAATGAAAACAGACCCAAAAGGGTCCAACATTCTACACATTTTACCTACTAGGCAGTACAATCTTTCAAAATCGCTCAATAATTGACGAAATTGAGAGATTTTGCGAAGTTTTTATAATCAATATTTGTTGCAACGGGTACTTACTTAGATCTGCTTTTCCATCGAAGAAAATTAATATTTAAAAAATAGAATAGATAGGTGTGATTATCATACGATAATTTTACGAGGTATTTTCTTTTTCATAAGGTTGACGACTCGGGAAATAGATGGGTAAGGTAATTTACAATAGACATGACGAGAGAACTAAAGCAAAGTATATTCATTATCTAATTAACAACCATCCATTAAAGCAATATTAAAATATACATTACCTTTCCTTGAGGATATATTTCCATCATTCGCTAGATAATGGATACCTCCACAAATTAGTCATATGTCTTGCAAAGTGCTCTTCCCAATCACGTATAATTGAAAATCCCATTAAATGATTCTTATTTTCGAAAAAAATGCTGCAGTAAAAATTACAGCTAAAACTTACTTCAAAAGAAAGCGACATATACGTCGAAAGTTCAAACTAATTAATGACTCCAGAATTTAAAAATTACAGAAATTAAGGGCATTCTGGAAGAGATGAAAGAAATGCAAAAGGAGATGAGATTACGGGAACAAAGAAAAAACCTTTGAGGCAAGGAAACGAGTTATATACAAAATTAAGGAAAAGTCTGAAGAATTCCTAGCAAACTTAAGGCGGGGAACTAATTAACTCGATAAAGTAATCGTCTGAATGAGAACAAAGTTGAGAGAAAATCCACTCGAAGAGCTAAACGGCTATCGTAATGCAAAGCGAAACATATAATTAGAGGAAAGAAGGAAGAGAGTTTGCGAACTTATAGTGAAAATTAGTGGAGAGGGAAAGTTTGCAAATGAAAAAAATAGTGCAGGAACGAAAGTTGGAATTAAATGAATGGCACAAGTCAATGAATGAGACACACGCAACACCAGGAGAGTGGAAGAGAGATGAATTATCCCTCAAAGTAATTCTCAATTATGACCTATATGTATGTCATGGTTATGACAAACGATAGCTTTAAGCCGAACACTATGAATCTAATGATATCGAATGCGATAGTACGTAAATCTTAACCCAGTAAAAAGTAAACAGGAAAAATTCCAAGCACTTTCAATCGTTTTAAACCAAGATTGGAATTCAAAATAGTTGTTTCAAACAAAACTTGCAGAAACTTAATACTATAAAAAAACCGTTTAATAAAGTAATGATGATATACTGTCTACGGGATATAAATTTGATCGACTATGGTTTCGGAGAGGAGTCTTAAGTTAACGTCTTATATACTAAACGAAAGAAGAGGAAGAAAAGGTTATAAAGCAAGAAAAACAACATTCTTTCATATTAGGTCATTATTTAAATAAGCTGAGGGTGGGAAGTAATGAAGTGAGAAAGCAAATTAACAGTTTAAGAATTAAAAAGAACAAAATGTCCTCGTACCATCAAGATTTTACTTCACCACGACCGGTTTCGGCCCAAAACCGCCATAGGTTTTTGGTCGAAAGCGGTCGTGATGCGGAAGAAACTTGGTGGAAACTACGAAAGACTTTTGGTTTCATTGAAACCAATGTCATGTATTTCCACTATTTCCGGACAAAACATACTGTTTATAATTTTGGGTTAATTGGGTTCTCGATAAAAAGGAAGTAATGAAAGAAATAGAATTCAAAACTCGAGCATTACCGTCGGATTGAAAATAGTATAGACCTGGACTTTAACGCGTTACCTTTGATAATCTGCCATTGTATTGGGACATGTTATACATCATTAGAAAGACCATCTCTTACTTTATCTGAGTCGACGTAAACCAAATCAAAACACGGTAAATCCGCGCAAATCCATGACTCGGTCATTTTCACACCGTTTTGGTGTGAAAATGACCGAACAATCACCAGGAGTCACAGAAAAACCAAACTTTAAGCAGAAATGTGATATATAGTCATGAAGCATAATACGCGTTTCTGAGATCTGATTGTGATTTATTGACTTTTGATAAGCGCCTGAATTAAAAATCGATCTCCTTCTACAAATTTGATCCTACGCAGTTGAAATTTTTACTACACACTATTTGAACGATTTAGAAATAATAAGCGAGGGCGATTTCTCCTAAATGTATTGAGGAAGGAGATATTAGGGGGGCTATTATGATGACGTCGCTTCGGCGAAACGTCATCGCCGCCTCCTCGGAACGAGAAAGTAGTAGTAGTACCAAAGAATAACAATTTTGCATGGCGATGCAGAGTTTAGGTTGGCATACAAGGCTTAATACATACAAAGCTATACATCAGGGATCCGCAGTCATTTACAATACTGTTTCAGGAAATCCAACCAAAGCCTATTGATAATAAAAGATCTGGTGCTTTCCTGATGAATATGGCGTAGAAATTCTTCTTGGAAAAGATCCCACGGGAAGCTGTTCTATTCTACGACCCGGCTGGAAACCTGAGTAGAATTTCTAAACCCTACTGATAATATTTTCAGTCACTCAAAAGGCACTTTCAAAAGCGAAAATATCCCTAACCAATTAGGTCTCAAAACTCCCTCTGCATATGTAGTGTAACACAAGGTCGTTAACATAGTAATGACGCCGAAAAAGCTACAATTTTCCTCAGATGCTATGGTTGTCAATGAATTTACGTAATGGTATGAGAATGAACCAAAGGTAACATACAAAAAAACTGAAAAATACATTAGAGGAAACTTTTGATAAGCATTCGACAAAAAGGAACACTTTTCGCATTTTTAAATACGCAGATTTGCAGTTTTGTGGAGATCTTTCATAAGCAAAGAGAAAAACTCATTTTGTTAAGCCCACAACATAATGCCAATAAAAAATAACCTAGGTTTTACTGTCGTGTAGCATCATCACGTAATAACTGGAAACTAGATTTTTCTAAAAGTAGAAAATGGTCTAAATTGAAATTGACGGTAAAAGTTGCAGAGTAACTTTCCGTTTTGCACACTCAGTTAGTACAGCTAGAGATATATGCACGGACAAAACGCAAATGCATTCATAGAGCCTCAAGTCCAGGAGCAAGAACATTAGTCAATCCGAAAACACCGGACAACACAAACTCTTCGAGATAAGCCATTATAATGCAAATGAAAAACTATAATGAATTTAGGGACGCAGTAAGGAGTTCATGAAGAGGAAACCGAGACGAGTGAAAAGATATGCAGAGGCGGGCTTCGGGGAGAGGAAATTGTTTCCTGAGTAGCACACACTTCCTACTTGAAGTGGGGAATCCAATTTCGGCCTCGTAAAAGCCATTGAAATGGATACATTGCAGGATTCCTTTGCTTGGGAAATCCGATTAGGAATGCGACGGAGAGAATATTCATACACATACCATTTTCCGAGTCATCGTTCAGGAGGCTTATTATGACGGCGTCTGCAGGGGAAACTGGATCACCACGCAATGAAGATGAGAGAGAGGGTGAGTTCATCTCAAAGGGAAATTACATCTCTTCTTCCGCGTGAAGAAAATGAGGGAGTAAAAGGATGCTTTCCGTGGAAAACTGAATACGGGAAGAAGTTAAGCAAATGTGGGGATATGCGAGAGGAAATGTAGAAAGGAAGGATTATGGAATTGTGTAAGGATAATGAATTCGAGGAGGTGCTGGAGTCTATGCGACTGTATGGAAGTCGAATTACATCTTAAGAATACATTTGATCTTTCTACAGATGCCAGTTGAATCATGAATAGCTCAGAAAGGTCCGCCTTATTCCAAAGGGAATATTAAGGGAAATGTATTAAGTCATGTTTTCAAGGAAAAATTCATAAATTCTGCAATGCGCTCAGAAAAAGTTAGGTACATCAAGTATGATATCCTTTTCCGAACTATTCGCATAACTTTATTTTGAGACGCGATTATTCCCTCAGTTCAAGGCAATTTCCTTCAATCAATGCAGAAGAAGTTGCCAACGGTATAAAATTGAGAGTTCCATTTCCAGGTCACCTAAGACAAAATATTTTTCGAGAAAGCTCCTTCCAGTGTATACATTTTCATTCAGATAGACATCCTGGATGTCAAATCTGCACTTCAAATCTATACAAGAATTTCATGATCTTTCAATATGCTACGTTCACGTGCGTAAACTAGAACCATTTCTTTGTGTCATTTTCCTAACAATAAAATACCGAGTAGAGTAAATACTGAAAAACATTCTTATTAAATAATAAAATAAGCAAAGTAGACTGAACAACAAGTCAACAAAATAGTTCTTTAGTTCTCCGCTAGAGGGTTATAGAAGGCAGATCACATATTCGAAGAGTGTTGAAATTTCCAACAGTCTATAGTTCGTATTGTTTAACAATATCTTACAAACAGTCTCGAAAAAAATACCATTGGAAGACCGAGTAATTTTTCTACGTCATCTCGTTTTCAATAAAAGTTATCTGAAATCCCAGAAAAGCAAAACTGAAAAGGATAAAGTAATTGCTGCAGAGCTAAAATTATTCATATGAACCACAGCCGTGATAGGATTAGCCAAGGAACGAGTCGAGCAAGCTGAATCCATCTTGCTGAGAAATGCGATCAAGAGGTGGAAATTTTCGAGAGTTCCTCCACTGAAGCGTCGTACCTATCATAACATTTTCGCTCCACTGGACCTATAGAATGGTAGTTTCCAAGTGCAACACTCCGCCGGCGTAATTCTATGCAACCTAGGCAATTCAGCTCGATTACATCGCTAGTTAGATACAAAAACAATAACTTTGCAGATGCGTGAATCACGGCCTAATTAAGGAACTGATCTCTGATAAATATTTATGTTTAAAAGAGGATGTAATTTGGTAAAGATGATCAGTACGGTGAAAAATATGATATGCCACAATGATATAACAATACAATGATGTATTATCAAAATAATAAGATATCAAAATGGTATAATTGTGAAATGTTTAACTTAAGAGAATGAAATCTTTAATGGAGAAAAAAAACTTTATCCCACCAAGTTTCAGAGACTTGGATTTTGAAAGAAAAATGCATGCTGGTGTAGAGCCAAACTCAGAAGTTTCTACCGGATTTATATGCAATATAATTTCCCCTACTAATTATTCGCGATTTCCCGAAAAATACCCTTCGGCTTTCATTTATAACGCGAGAGATGTCAAAGATTTTCGCGAGACGTCAAACTAGAGAACGAGGGAATATATATGCGAATACGAGTGAGCTCAAGCTCATTAGTGATTCTATTCAACAGAAGACAAATGAAAATTTCGAGTGGAGCGCATCTAGGATTCGTACGCTAGCAGAGTTGATTCATCGTCTCATTCGTTATTATTTACTTTCATTAGAAGTTCACCTGAACTTGGGAGGCGCTCAATATGGAGTTTATTTCGAATCAAACTCTCTCTTTTGTAAATAAATCCTCGACTTTTTCTCGAACGATGATCGACGCACATAAAGACAACCCTCGAGTATCTGAATATTCCCAAGAAGTCAATTGGAGATAGTCGACCTATTTCCTTATTTCTCCTGCTGAGTCATGTAAACAAAGCACTTTGCGAGAATCTTTCGACACGAGCGAAAAGAGAATATCAGCAAGTTTCTTTCGAAAACAAAGGAACGGATGGATTAGGTCAAACTATGTAAAAGTTTTATGGATGTTTTACTCTTTTAATTAGTAAAATTGTTAAATGGACGTTGGAGATAGGAAAAAGATTTTAAGAGTAAACATAATTAGAACAAGTTTCATGGGTTAAGAAAAAGATAGCGAGCAAGATCTGTACGTTAGATCTTCAGATTTTTAGGACAGGCATAAAGAAGAGAATCTTCATAAGTTTTAAGTAAAACAACAATTGCTTCCATGACTTTAAATACTATTCTTTCCTAGTTTTATAAATGTTTGATTGTATTAATCGTAGGTATCAATTATTTGTATGTTCTTATTATATTGTATGATGTACTGCCTTCGGGATGTTTTAGGGGGTTTCCCTCCCGACTAGGGTGAATACCAGGCAGGGTATTGTATTTCCTTTTCCCCCTGAAAAGATGACTACCACCTGGCCTGGAGCCTATCAGTAGTCCATTCGAACCAATGAATAAATACATATGTAATGTTAGGTTTCTTTGAACTACAGCGAGTGTATTTAACAAAGCGTTTAATCAATTATAATTGCATATCGTTTACTAATATTTCAATTACATTATTACTTTTTGATTTATATCCATAGCAAATGAAAAATATCCCAAATTACATCACTTTACTCCGTCTGCCGTCTTATCACGTTTACTTCTGTATCGCAAGCGGAATTCTCCTTTTTGTCCAAACGGTCCTTTGCGAAATGAGATCACGGCCTGAGTAATTGTCGTAATTATCACGACACAATAATTAAAGGAAAAAATATCCTTTACATTGCACCTTATGAGCCTAAATTGCGCTCCTTATTTATAAAATTCAAGTCATATTTGGGTCAAGGCCCGAGTCATAGAATAAAAAGAATAGTTGTCGAATGAAAATCTCCTGAGATTGGATTTTGACTCAAAAGGGGAGATATCATAATTTAGTCTACGGAGCATATATCATTAGACCTTTTATTGAGAATAAAGGGTTTCGGATGAAGGTAACCAATGTTTTAAGTTAAAAAAGTCCTAACAGAAGTCTTTCGCAAAGACATTGCAAACGGTTTTCATTCACTTTTATCACCGAGATGAGATCATCTTAAATAATGTACACTAATGAGAAGCAAATGAAATTTTGCGTATTTGCGTACGTATATGTAAACTTGATAACATGGAAAAGAATGAAAAAATTCGATTCAAATTAAAATAATGTGGATAGCACGCTGATAAATCAAATCGCACATAAAATCTTTTTCGTTTGAATTCATGAATATGTCACCCAAACTGTTGAAGACTATAACTTCATTTCACAAATTACGTAGTACTATTTCAAATACGAAGACAAAGATGAACCAAACAAATTAGAGTCAAGCGTCAGAAAGGTTAGTGAATCACTTCGTCGAAGCTGAAACAATAAACAAGAGACTTTCAAATATTAAGCGACAGGTTTCATAATTTCCGGAATATTCCGATCATAGTATCTTTCTGCTCAACTTTCAGAATGGCTTGTTGTTTAGGCAAATTTTCAAGGTCATCTTGTAAAAACGGAGTACATAAAGAGGTACCATTCTTGTGACCAGCTTACACACCTCCATACACCATTTCAAATTTTACAACCTCCCAGTTTACATATCCTATATTTGGCTTCTTCCGTTTACCCTTATATTTCACTGTTAATAACCAACTCCTTCCTACATAGATACTGCTCTAGGAAGAGCTCAAATCTCCATCTCAGTTACAGTAAATCCAAAGCAGCGAGTCTGTTGGTATTCACCTGTAAAAAAATACCCAATTGCTTCCAAAGACTCTACTACCGAAGTAATCTACTCTGCTCGAAGTAATACAATATATACAATATAAAAGGTGTCCATTTTCGGTGAAATTTACTAGTACATGAAACTTTTACTGCCTAATCTAATGATATTCTCAATCATCGTTACATTCAGTTCTGATTTCAATAATTGATAACATTTAAAAAATGTGAACTGTTTTGGTATTTTACTCTCTGCATTGTACTTTTATCGACGATGACAGTGGCCAAGTTACTAAGGAAGGAAAATTACAGGTACTACAAAGAAACCTCTTAGCGCCAAATCCCCAACATCGTGACCTAATTTTCCCGTCATTCTTTTGGCATCGAGTCGAGTAATATTCATACTCGGCGCCGCACAGGGATCACGCCCACAAGAAAGGGGGAAAACATCAGAAAGAACGGAGCCCTTGGCAACCTTAGACCCCTAACTGCACCTTCCTCCCTTCCGAAAGAATGAACTCGCAGCGAACAAAATGAAGAAAAAACTTGAAATGAGTCGTTTCGCCAGCACGTGTGGTGGACTCTCGGGAGAAGAGGCCTCGGGAGGTGTCGAGGTGAAGAAAGTTTCGAGAGTGGAATGAAGGTTTAGGAAGCAAGAGGTGGAGGAAGGGGAAGTGGTAGCCAAAAACTCTCCGAAGATGAGCGACTGAGAGATTAAACGCAGAGGTCTTCGCAGCTGGCAACGCCCGTCAGCAAAGGGGGAGGCGATGAGAAAGACAGGGAGGTAGAAAAGAATTGAAAAAATAAGAGTGAGAAGAAAAAGTGAGAAAGAGAAGAGGAGAAACAGACGGGGAAAAGATTGGAATTGAAACTAAACATCCTCGATCAAAAGGGAAGGAAAATAAATTGTAACGTAAAAGCAACTCAATGAAGATAGAGAGAAATAACTAGCGACTTCAATGATGATAAAATTAGCCAAAAATAACGTAATATTATATAATGTTAAAGTTTACAATTATAATTAAAGTTTAACTTGACTCACTGTCTATACAAATAAATGAATACTTAATTGTAAATGAGTAGTCAATGGTGTTGCAGTAACACAATTATTGGTTGACACTGTAGTAGTAGAAATTCCAATGAAAAAGAAACTCTTGATCTTATATCTTTTGAGGTTAATTTTACAACTGTGACTGCATGCACGCTTTCTTCTTGGGTCACTGCGATCTTTCGCTTATTAATCGGTTACGACTTCATTGCGATAAGAATTGCTTAGAAATTATTTACGCCCAAATTACTTTAATATAAGCACACAAATGAATGCTGAGAGCCATACAAATACCTACCACCAACGTATCTGATAGTCAAACAAAATCCTGTGCATCACTGGCAATGAAACATAAACGGAGACTAATGTTTAGCTGTAGGGAAGGAAATTTTCCGTTGAAAGTAATAAAATAAAGAATCTACGGCTCCATTTTATTTCTGATTACACGATATCATCTTTTCGTGATGGGTTAAATGGAAGGGAAAGCCTCAATTTTGCCCAACATCAAGACGTAATTTATTTATTTACTTTATTTATTTCTTATTTATGACAGCGATGAGAAATTTGCAAGAAGATTGATGGTTCACCAACTAATGGAAAACGAGCGCTGAATTTATATCTTATACTTAAGTCTTGGAACAAAGGAAAAAGTAAATGGTTTAAAAAGTGCAAATCTCACTAAATGTCGGGGGGGGGGGGGGGGTAGAGGTCAAGCGGATAAAGTTAGGGATAACAGAAAAAATAAAGAAGGAAACGATGCGAGAACAAGGAAGAAAGGAAGCGATAACGACAGAGTATGGGAATGAGAAAGAGAAAATAGTAGGAATGCTATATAAAATAGACTAGAGGGTTGCCAAAGAGACTGGATTACAACCGGATATATCGGAAAATAGTGCAGGAAAAATTCTGATACAGCAACTCTAAAGAAACAAAAATAGTGAAGAAATTTGGAGTGATAATAAAAGGAAATATTAAATGAGTATAAAAAATAACGATAAAGAAGGGAATAATAACGTATACTGCTGGAGTTATAAACAAAGAGATTAAAAGATAAATACAAAAGTAAATATAAATTGGAGCTATAACGGAGAAAAAGAAATGCAAAATATGGTATCCTGATATAATAGATTAAGGATAGAGTATTATAAAAGAGAAGAATAATCAATGAAGTATAAGAATAAATGGAAGAGAAGTAAACAGATCGAAAAGCCTAGTATTTCGTAATTTACACGAATTAGGCTTAAGAGGCTCCCTTTTTCAAATGAGTCAGACAGAGACAAAACAAATGAGAAACGTCTTTATCGAAGAGACAGAGAAGCACAACCTTATTTTGAACCCAAGAGAGGTCAAGAAAGTGAGAGAAAGGAAGGAAGAAATTTGGCGTGAGAAAGAAAGGAAGGGGAAGAGGGGAACGAAAGAGGAGAAAGAGAAGGGCACGTAAAGCCTTCTGGGGATGAGAAAAAGATTGAGCGGAAGCGAGGAAAAAAATATGGTGCACTGAAGAGATAGAGTTCCTCAAGGTTCCATCCTGGCAGCGAACGCTTTCGAGAAAAAATATATATATAACTTTCATACCCTGCAGCGCGGATGGGTGTGATCAATCCGTAAAAATGGGGCAAAAAGCGAACTTTTAAGCCGTATTACGTCCGCGCCATCGGCCTCTCATGAATCGCAGAATAAGCAGACACAGTCGCCTCCGTCAGGATGGAAGGGCGGGTCCGTCCGATGACTGATTGAAAATCACAATAAAATGGGAGAAAAGGGTCCGATTCTGGGGTAGGAAAAATTTGCAGCATGGGTGGAACGGGGGGACGAGCGGGATAAAAAGGTTCGAGGGAAGCGTTATGAAGGGGAGAAAATGGAAACTCGTTCCCCTGGCGTATTCTCGGTCTTATAGTTAAGACCACTCGAAGCGAAAGAATTCTTTTAAAGCGCGAGGTATAGGAAGAAACGGCGACGAAAATCCCGGGAAAAACGACTGGAAAAGAGGAAGAAGAATCGTCTTTTGAGATCGGAATGGTGGAGATGGGAGAGGGTGAGCGAAATAAAGGAGAAAATGGAAGGAAATAGCATCGGTGGAGGGGTAAGATAAATGAAGACGGCACAATATGAGGGTGCTGAGAGCAAAAGCGAAACTCCAAATAGAGTATATGGGAGACGGAGAGCGGCGAAAGGCGAAAAAGAAGTATGGCCGCGTGTATCTTTTTCCCCAGAGTAGGACTCTTTTCGAATGAACTTACTACGGTATGTTTGAGAAGCTTCCTTTCCTTACTCTCCCTATTCTCCTTTAATTTAAATCGAGGAAGAATATTAAATTTAAGATACAGATGAAAATGACTATGCTAAGTTTCATTTTTGAGCGTAGCGAGATAGGTACACGAGTTCTAATCGAGTATACTCAAGGGAAATTTCGATTGGGTTGTAAATCCATGATCAGGTTGTAAATCGAAAGTAATTAGGCAAAGATTTTTAGGGTTACTAAACAGTCACAGAAAATAAAATGTTTATTTATTTAACATAGATATTAAAAATAATACAACGAAGAAAATACTGGTAGTGCCTATCATAGTTTTCATTTCATTTGCACATAGATTCAAATATTATAAGGCATTATTAAGTATCGGATTGTTCTAGCTTAGTGCATTAAACGGATAAACGCCTAGCGAAATAATGAGACTACGGTGGTACAGCAGGAATTACGACATTCAATGTTTTATGCTTAAGCAATCTGATCATAAAATAGCGGATATTTGAAGCGCAATCTTAAAACAAGCAAGGATAAACACGTGTGAAAAATGAATGGAACTCGAACCCAAGTACCAACATCCTTAAAACAAGCATCTTTAATCGCAGGAATTTTTATTGATTTGCTTAAGTCCACAGCTTATATGTTATTATTAATTTAATTTTACCTGTACGTCGCAAAGGAAAAAGAGGCATTTCTGTCGTTTTTTAGCACGCGGTATTTCATCAGATAACAAAACATTTTTTTATATCTTACCTGTTTTCGTTCAATCATCTTGAGACTAGAAACCGTCAGAATATACCTTTTAATACCAAATACATTCCGTAAACTTTGACCAAACTACTTCAAACAACGGCCAGTTTTCAACTTCATTCAAGCTGTATCTTATGCCACGTCGAAAGACACCATTCTGTGTCTCATGTTTGCATACAGCTTCAGCAATCGTTTAGATTTAATACGAAAATTTCGTGGAGTATGAAAATATTTCACCACAGACTGAAGTATACATGCACGAAAGGGCGAAGGAAAATATAATTTTGATAAAAAAGACTTGAAAGATATCACAAGGAAACGCAAAAGAAGTTCAGCTTAGGTAGAAGAAGCCTTTTTTCCTAGGACGACTCCTAGTTTTTCTTCGCAAATGGAGAAGGAAAAATCCATCTTCTACGGCGGGGCAAGAAAACCCGCTTTTAGTCCTCCACTGGCAGGAGATAGCTTCTCCCTCTAACCGAAACAGAAAGAAAAAGCCTTCCAGAGTGGCCGTCGAGACCACGTCCGATCCCAACTGCCAACTACTTTTTTGTTTTTTGTTCGCACGCCATGGAAAAAGGATCCCCGTTACTAACGGGGTTTTGCAACTGTGATGGAAGGAAGGATTTGCAAACACATTGCGTTTTCGCGAGGGCAGGTCTCTCCGTGTCTATCAGACGCGGCGCCGGAAACGTATTTAACGTGAGAGCGGAGTTCGGACGTATGTCACTTTACGATAGCGAGATGACGCTAGGGAACTTAAGAACGTCGTAAAGACGATGGTGGAAACGATGCAAACCGGAAAGATCCGAGTCTTTACGGTAGTTTGATGGGCATTCAGGGAGGTCGCAAAGGGTGCACTGGCAGGAGAGAAGAGATCGAAGCATCGTAACATCGAGAACAAAAAATAAGATATTTTCCTTCACAAGGTAAAAGGAAGAAATTTGGACTTATTAAAACATTTTCACAAAGAAGGCATGCATTCGAATACCTCAATCTCGCTTCTTATTACCTGTTATGACTATAACGATCCAGAGGTTACAAATTTAACTCGTTATTATTATTATATATATACAAGTTACAAGTAGGTAACAACCAGGTGGTAACTTCACGGTGGTTATCCACGAGGCAACCGTATAGATCAAACAATAAGCATCAAATCAAAGAACCAAAAAACGCAATCCCTAAGAATTACAAACACGAAATCGTAGTTGATGACATAGGAAAACGCCGCATAGGTTTATTTCAGAAATATTGTAATAAAACCGACCTCAGGTCGCATAAGTTTTCATTTACTCAACATTTACAACAACACCTAACCTTATGAGCCACCCTTTTCTCCTGTAGTATTGACGAACACGCGGTACGTCTATTTCTCTGATCTGTTACTTTCGCGTTTTATTCACGGAAAAAATAATTATAGAAGCAGCCAGGTTTCTGTTTTTTTCTCGCAGTAACTAGTCGGTATCAATAACACGCTGGGCACATTTCTACAATGTTTTCGAAAAATATCACATCTCTGAACTCATTGAGCTGGTGTAAATCTCATTAATTCTAATGATTCAAATCCTATGTCAAGAAGAACCGTAGTACCGCTTACTGATCCGATAGCAGTTCTGAAGTAAACGCATGGATGACGTTCGTCCTTTTCTAATTCACGAATGCAAGGTTTGTAGGCAAGGTCCATTATACAGCATGCTTAGATAGGGTGTAACTAGTGCAAGGTAACATCGTCCACGAACTTTTCATCACACCCCGACTGTTCTGTAGACAATGCCTATTTTCTAAGGTGTCCATCCACTTACGTGCAGGATATGGGTACCCCTTATTATATTATGATACATGATGGTGAATCTAAGATACTTTACCGAGTAAAGTAAAGTAAAGTTTAAAGAAAAATTTGAGAGCGAAATTGATCGGAAATAATTCACTGAGATAATTATTACTCCAATACGCAATATTACTTAATTTCATAAAATAAACGATCACAAGAATATTGGTTCATATTATGAGAAGAATTATAACATTATAAGAGCTCTTGTAAATAAATGAATCATATACGCCGGTTCAGATATATTTGACGACAAACTCAAATTTTGATCCGTAATTGATAAAACTGTAATTTATTTTTTGAGTAACTTACAGGAGAAAAATAAGGTGAACAGAAATAATATTAGTCAACAATATATTCTAAATTACTAAGTACTCGGATTGAAAAAAATGGCTGATATACATTTCAATGAGAAAGATTAATTGTTAATGATCAACACTACGTTAGAGGAAAATATATATCATTACTATATCAAACCCAGGAAAAATACTGGTAAAATCCTGAATACTAGGAAAGGAAATTGGAACACGGCTGTTAATGAAATGAAATGAGGTTTAAAATACGCCGTAAGCCGTATTTCGGCAAATGGAACTCGAGTTTGGAGAACAAATGGGAAGTTTCCGGTTAACGATAAATGCAGAGTGGAAGAGAAAGGCAAAAGATGACATAAAGGTTGGGTTATGCTACCAAGAAACGTAATAAATGGCATTGAATAGGGAATATTAAAACCGAAAAGTTGAACATTTATGTATAGCAAACCACAAATTCTTCCTTTAAAAAGTTCGATTGAAGTCCCTGAAACCTTAAAACGTAGAGGTAACTAGAAAAAACCTTGTTGATTGACCAGTGTGGTACAAAGATGAAATTTCAAAAAATTAATCGAATTTCTTATAATTAGCTGTCATCAAGAATGAATATGATTTCTCACTAATAGTGAGGAAATAAAATTCTACCTTACGTGTAATAAAGAGGACAGAAGACTAGTTTTTCTTATAAGATAAAACATGAAGGGTTCGATGCAGAAAAATAAACAGCACCAAAAGTAACAAACTTAAGTCTAAACTCGGAGGAGAACGGAATATCGAGGCTGACAAAAACAAAACGACAGCTCCCTCCCAAAACCTTTAGTAAAGGACACGTGTTTTGAACGCATCTGCGAAAAAAGCCAACGTATATAAGTTAGAGAGACTAAACAATAACTACTAAACGAAAGTTGATCCGTGGACCCAACTTTTGACTGAGACAATACGAAAACTTTTGACCTAGAGCGAGAGTGGGAGCTCAGCAGGATTCCGAGGGAAACAAAGCCCCGCGTGCGCCAGACATTCTAAAACATTCGGAAACCGAGAAATTACTTCCCAAAACTGAGAAAATTGAAGAAAGAAAAGAGGAAACAGGGCCTTTTTTGAAGACGAGATCGAAAGAGAGGATTCAATTTCGAGGATGTCAGCCAGATCCGAACCTTCCTCATTGATCGTCCGCACTCTTCAACGGCACGAGGTGACGGCGAAAGGGGGCGTGCCTTCGGCGAATCGCTGAAACCCAATTCGAGCCATCATCGAAATGACTTTGGCCCCTTCCGTGTCTACTCTGCCCCTTCGAGCGACTGCTTTACATCACATTATTAAGCAGGGCGTGTTAAAAGGGACGGGCGTTGGGATATTAGGACGTACAGGGATGGGATGAAGGAGCCTCGGGGGCGATGAAAGGGGGTCCGAAGGGCCGGAGGGTGGGTTATAAGGACGGAAGCAGGTGTACCACCCCAAACTCCTGGATATCCTCGAGGTTTCCCCAATTTAATCCGTCGTTTTTTCAGCTAAAATGAGAAGATACTTTTTCTGAGACATTCTCCCAGGCTGAAAATCGGTATTGGAGAAATTGGACGTGTTTTTGGAAGTTGAGGATACAACACTACTTTCTCTTTCATGCCAATATATTTACGAATATCTACCATTACAGATTCGATAAAAGGATGGAAACTTTTCGAGCACTGAGTACGATATGCAATCAGCAAGTTGCCATTCTAACTTCTAACAAGAGCTTCTTCCATTAATGTGAACGGAAGTCAAAAATCTTTTCANGGGGCAGTTGGGAAGGACAGCAGGTCGATGGGACTACCCGTCCCTAGACTTTTCGTCGATGAGACATTTAGTCGAAAGAATTTTCGTTACTGAGATATTTATTCGAAAGATTATTTGTGGCTAAGACAACCAGTCGAAAGACAGCTTGTTGAAGAGACTACTTGTCGAAAGACTATTCGTTGCCGAGTTAATTCGTCGACGGAGGGGAGCATGACGGAACTTAATTTAGTTTAAAAATATATCTATTATCGTATATATCTGGTCCTCCGAAGCCACAAACACTCTGTCGTAAGATCATAATAACTCAATATATTCCTTACCATTATTTATAATAGTTATTCTACTGTTTTTAAGTCATGAAAAACTACTACTTTACGTACATTTCTTATAAAAGTTATAAGAACTGGTTATCCTCGAGCACTTATATGGGATAATTCATGAAATCAACATTAAATAATGGCCTTAGTCGTCAAAGGGATGGGTTGTTTATTTCCCAAATATTTTAAGAAATTTCCGTGTTTTTATCAAAATTCTCGAAAGTTCGGATATATATCAATATTTCACGACTTAAATAAGAATCTATGATCATTTTCCTTTCTTTTGATACTTATCTTGATTTCGTAGGACCATTGTTTCTAGTTTAATTTTGTAAACAAAACAACTTCTGAGGAAACGAAAGCCTATTTTACGTACATTTCTTATGGAAAAGTATACTGATTATCCCCGTGCATTTATACGGAAAACCTCATGTTCGACAATTGCTTTGGTCGTCAAAGGGATGGGTTGTTTATTTCCCAAACATATTACGAATTTTATCAAAGTTATCGCAATTTCGAATTTATATGAATGATTCACGGCTAAAATAAGATTCTATGATAATCTTCTTTTCTTGTGACACTTCACTCAATTTCGTAGGACAATTTTTTAATTTAACCAGTTTAATTCTGTAAAAGGAACAACCTCTGCAAGTCATGAAAACGTGATTTACGTACATTTCTTATGGAAACGTATTATGGACTTCTGGGTTCGAACTCGGGCCTTTACAGAGATGAGAATAGTTTTGCTAGGGGTTTTATTATCGTAGAAACACAATGCAGTTTATTTAGATCTCTAAGTCAAGCCGTTTCTGAGATAAATAGGGGGACGGACGAACAGACATTTGCTTTTTATATATATGATAGTCATTTACAGTCGTCATGGTAACGTTGAAAAAAAGGTGGATATAAAGGACTGTTTTGTTAAAAAAATATATTTCGTGGGGCAGAGATGTAACGTGAGAGGAGTGACTAAAATGATAACCAGAAAATGAGGAACTGCTTTTTTACTTATTTCAGACGTACTTACTTACCTATCAATCTTTTTACGGTGAAATCATTCATACTGCACAACCAACGAAAAGCAGCAATGAGTATGTGATAATACTGCCATAAATATAGAACAATAAAGGAGTTCAAAGTTGTATAAAATTAAAAAGGTAAAATTATCTTCCTAATAATACCTAGTTAATATACAAGGATTTGCTTTGATTGATTTACATAAAAATAAATTTTTCGGTGTGCCTTAAGATAAACTGCATGCTGAAAACTTACAAAATGTGATTAAGTGGAGAAAATGCCTTACGAATCCTAGTAATAACATTTTAACGATCAGGGAAAATAGCAATTAACTTACTTCAATATCAAGAATTTTTAGTTGAAATCCATTTTTCTTTGACGTTAGAGACATACTGACAGACTCAAAAAACCCACTCACCCCACAGGGGCGCGATTTTCTTGGATGGAAGCTGATGTTTTCGTCCATGTTCCTTTCCGACGCATTTAGAATAGTTATTTCTGATATTACCTTAGCTAATCATAGGGTTAAACTTCGTTACGTTTGATTAAACAAAAGGAATCCACCGTTCATCACGGAAATTCCGTCAGTACGCATGTTGATTTTAATAACTTGTTGCTTGATTAGGCGAAAGGGCTGAATATCCCCTGACTCAAGAGTCAAATCAGTGGAGATGGCGAACTCGCTTTGATGGAGATACAGAGGAATAGTAGAATCAAAGAGGAATTCGTCAGGTACGCCAAATTGCGAGGACACGGTGGGTTACCGAATGGATTGGTTTTCGGTAAAGCATATAAATTCCTTTCCTGCCCTCCCTACTTTCTTATACCCAAGAGCCTGTTATCCTTTCTCCCTCCCTTTCCCTCTCTCTACATCTTTCCCTCGATTTCCCTTCCTACACCCTGTGAAACATTTTTCACGTCCCATTTCCCAATGTCGTTTCCTTCCAAAAAAGGAAGAATTGTTAATTCATCCGAGACACGATAAGTTTGACTCGGAGCGTAAAAGGGAAAATTTCGCTTTCGAGCAACTTCCGACGCAGACGAAGAAGACAATATAGAGGGAATAAAAGGCTAAGTTCATAAATTCGGCGGTTCTAGGCCTTTTCCACTTCGCGAGATACGGATATGTGGCATCAAATAAATCGGAGAGGCATTCCAATGATCTGTGGGAATCAGAGAGCTTTTTGTTCTCTAAAGAAATTAATATCGGCTAAAGGAGAGGAAAGGATGTGTTTATTTCAACTGAAGACAGAATATCACAACCTTGAATACACAAGGGAAATGGTAACCATTTTATATATTGCCAAATTATCTCCAATAGCATTGACAAAATCCTCGGATAAAACGTAGGTGTACACTGACCACACAAAAGCGGCCCATTTTTTAGCAATAGAGGGTTCACATCACTCACTCACTTTACCTCCTCGCACTTACACTCCTTAACCTAATTCTCAATCAGTTAGTCTCTACCTCGCATCGTTTAGTTGTGAGTAGAGTTAGTAAATCGTTAATCGCATTACCCTCCATAAATGACTAACGTACCTACATTAAGTACGTATAAACAAAACTGTGAAAAATATTATTGAAAGATGGCAACCATAAGGTAGTGAAGGTCTTGGGATGGAATGCATTGGTAAAAAAAACTTTGTAGTAGGGGGTTATACCACTCCGAGGAGGAAATGTGCGACAATTCGCTCAGATCATTTTCTTGGAGGTTGAAATGTAGTACATTTTAAAACGACAAACAAAGATTTCCACATTACGGCTGGGCTGAGTTTAGTCTGCAGGAATAGAATTAGACTGGTCAGTCTACTTTTCGTCAATGTGAAATTTTAAGTCGAATAAGAACGGAAAAATTGGGTTATTAGTGTTTGTTTGCGTTGAAAAATATAACTTCTTGACGTAAAATTACACTCAAATGTATATACTGTCCACAGATCAATCTATAGAAATATATCCACTGGTCCATAGGTAGAAATATATATTTATTCATAAGTATACATTTCCTAGAGTGATTCATTACATAAAGTATGGCGTACAACCAAATATCACTGATGTGATCGAAGAAATTTCTAAGTATGATTTATTATCTCTCCTTATTACCCTCAATTCAATTTCTAACTGTTAATCTACGAAATATTTTGCTTCGGTAGATAGCGACTATAAGCTGAGGTAAAAAATAAAGTCTAGTCGTCCATCAAACTCAACAGAAGTCTCTGGAAAATTCACATGTTGTGAACGCAATAACCCGTATCACCATCGTAAAACAAGTATTGTTTACCTCGCCTGATCGTTCATGATTTATTTCAGCATTCGAAAAGCAAGTTCAAATGTTCGGCACAAAGGGTACCCTTCCTCAATTATCCTGTTTCATGCTCCCTTGCAGTCACTTTCACCCATTTCCCTATTTCCGCCCCAACCCGATCGTTTTCCTCTGCCTCCATTTCCCACACTTCCTCTCTCCTGAGACCGACAAGGTAGGCATTAAGTTAACGCAGAAAAGGATAGAAAGAAAGGCGTAGAAGATTAACCGGAGGGTTTGAAAGAAGTTATGACTTACAGAGATGAAAGAAAACCCAGATTTTTACACTTCGAGGAGGGCGTAAATTATTAGAGAACTTCAGCCCTAGGAATTAACATAAATTTTACCTCTCATCGACCAAAAGATTGATTCTGGGGAGAGTAATCTTAAATACTAGGGGAAAAAGTGTAAGGTATAGAAAGAACATTATTATAAATCGAACACCGAAATTAAACACGCTTAAGATTTTAATAGTAAATTCAACATTCAATGAAATGCATTATTAAAGGAAACTTCTTCAAAAACTAATGAAAATGAGGTACCTGAATTTCACCTATAATACTCAAAACGATTTAAATCATAATTCAACAGCATGGAGAGATGATTTAACTTCTAGCTAAGTGTCAACGTTTCGAAGAATTCTGTGTGTATTTTAAATAGAAGAACATAAAAATACCATGAGGTTTTCAAGTAAAGTCCTTACATAGGGGTACATAATAAATCAATATTATTGATTAATATATTAATATTTTATATGATTATATATTAATATACAATAATAGATATTTTTTGTGACATATACAGAATTTATCTTTCACGAATTTTACAAATTAATTTCTGATATTTTCGATCGCAGAAAATATCGAAGGTTAGTGTCAGGTCATTTATATGAAGTGAAAAACAGATTTTATTGTACATAAGCTTTGTTATCTAAGATTCCTCCTGCTGTATATATAAATAACTGTAATGACTACTCTTTAAAGAGATTCTCTACTGCTGTAATGTCTATTTCCTACATTTTGCTAGCTCCTACATATGCTTTAGAGTGTTTCTGTATTCTCTTTAACAAGAATGCTTTCATCGTTTTCCTTTGAAGATTCAAACTTTCTTAGTTTATCCAGTACTTAATTTCGATCGTATTTACTCGTAATTAAATATTCCTTCGGAAGGTTAGGTAAACGTCAGAAATAGTCTCAAAATCCCAGTTATTTAATCAATTACACATCTTTACGTCTGAACTTAGATAAAAATAATAGGAAAATGTCTGAAAATTAAATTTAACTGCCGCAGAACTGAAGAAAAGTCTGAGTTTTGAATCCGAATACGTAAAACATTTTCAACTTTCTAACCTTCTGTAAAAAATATGCGAATATTTGCGAATCCAAAAAACTTAGATGAGGAACTTAATTATGCACACATAGGTTATGAGAGTCCATTTTATCCAATATTATACACAAGAGAGAAGGAATCTTCCCAGAATTCCCGACCAAAGTCATCAAACACTACGATATCCATGAAATCCGCAATACTTCACATCTGCGAAAAAAAAACGAAAAAACTCTTCCTCGCGCAAAGAAACTCAATTTCCGGAGCAGAAGAAGAATACGGAAGATGGCGCAGTAATCTACTTTAGTCGGCCATGCGGAAGATACTCGCAGCCTCTGCTCGCGAAAGCTCTCCTACGCCAGCCACCTGGGCGAGACATTGCTGCCGTATCTTCCACGGAGTGGGCTTCGGACGAAACTCTCGCTGCTAGCCCCGCATAATCTTTCTTATTTATTTTAATACGTTCCGGATCGACCCGTTGCTATGGGTGTAGTCGAGTGGGAATTCATCTCCAAAAGGATAAGACAGCAAAGCTCCGAGACAAACCACTATAAAGATACTAAGACCTATTATATCCTGCTATATTCCTCTCAAGTATATCCGGGCTAGCTACGAAAAGAAAAGAGGGACGATACGACTCACGCAATGGGATAGAGCAAACCAAGAGTGGGTTATATATATATGTAATGAAAAGATATTACGAGAAAAACGCTGGTGAATTCGAGAGGATTTTTCAGTGGTCCAGTCTTCTGATTTTGCACGATATGATATACATAATATGAAAGAACGTCACTAAAAGGAAAAAATATAAAATATGAAGAGATAAGATAATATTCATTGAATAAAATAATATCAATAGTTTAGAGAATTCTAAAATGAATGAAAATGAGAATGAAATATTCAGCTGAGTTTAGTACTGAGACAATGTCTACTATGATGCAAGCTACAAAAAAAACTACGCTTAGAAAATGAGGATCATTATCAATGGAAGCTTATAAATGAAGGCTATAAATCAAAAACATAATCAATATACGTACGAAAAGGAAAGGGATTAATGCACAGCAGTCTCACTCCGTTTTTAGGTATCTGCCATTCGCGATGGCTATATTTTGTAAATCAATTGGTTTAGAGCTGACGTGGGTAATCCGTCCTTCAGACAATATGCGGCCAATTAGTCACACTCTTATGAGTTGCCTGTATTTAAATCATGTAGTTTTCCAATTTTGCTAATTCCGCCTAAAGAAATGGAAAATATTCTTTCTCAGTTCACACAACGATTGAATTCGTAGTTTCATAAATGATTTGGGTGCACAAAAATGTAAATGTAGGCAATACACAACTCGATAGCAACCTGATGGCTACACATGCGTCCTTGCAACCAAATGGTAAATGAGGCCTTCCGATGGAAAAAGGTTTCCCACCACTGGTTTAGAGCATCCATCCGGAATGCAAAGGAGCTGGGTTCGAAGTCATGTATACATTTTTCACTTCCGTCAATTCTATGCAGACCAAAATCCATGTAAATATTCTTACATTTTTATCCCAAACGTAATTACTAGTAGCCATGAACCCAAAATCGCGAGAATTTTCCAATGTATACAAGCATGCAAAAATCGAGTCGGAAATTGAGACGGAAATATTAACTTTGATGATCAACACTAATAAACACGTTAACACTTTTAGCTTATAAATAAAGCGTACATGACAGAAATCGTTAAGGGATGAAAAAATTACCGAAAATATACCGAGTTTGAGGAGTATGTTTTATCAAAGAGGAGAAGGCTGGTGAACGTATAGATTCCGTATCAACAAATAAACTAAAAATGAATTAAATTATGAATAAATGTATAAAACCGGATGCTAACAGCGTGATCGTAGAATAAAGAATGGGGAATAACGAGGGTGCTTCGGTAGAGAGAAAGAGACGGGAATCGACGATCGGCAACAAAAAACGCGCAAGAAATGAACAAATCATAAACACGATGGGAAAGGACACGGCGGAATGTGTATCATCTTAGCTCTTTTGTTAGCATCCGATCGAGCGAAATTTACACCCTCCGCAAAAAACAATTTCATCCGAGATGGCATCCACTGATGGCGACACATATCCTCGAGACCGACACTTAATGCGGTAGAAGGCTTTTCCTTTTGGCCAAGGAAGAACCCGGAGATGAGAAAATGTCCGGTTGAACAATACATACATCTCCATGAAAAGACGATGAGGTAGAAACGAAACGGTTCTGATTCCGAATGTTCGTCGAACAATTTGATTATGTAGACTTTCCTCTCTGGTGAAATTCGAACATGACCTTAATTGCGAGCCATTGAGCGTGAATGAAATTGTAGATGCGGAGGGAGAGGGAACCCCGCGCGGACAGAACTTATTACGAGCAGAATTTAATCCTATAATTTTTAGAGCTGAAAAACCTTGTGGGGGATAAAAAAATAAAGCCGTAAAATGAAGTCCTGAGCGAGTAACGAATTATGAAGCCATCAAGTTATACGAATTTGGGTCAGGATGAAAAAGGGTAAGATTGTTTAGCAAAAAATATGCGCAAGGGTAATAATTTCCGCTTTAAATTATTTTTCTAGTTAAACTGTTAACGTCATTATTATTAGCACGACCTGAATAACGGACGAGGTGTATCGGAAATTGAACAGTTAAATTATATTTTGTTTTAATGGGAAAGGATATCGCAATATGCATTTTTAATTATAATATGGTTACTGCGGCGTAGAGCACAATAGAAAGGACCAATAGAGAATTAAAAGAACGAAAAAATGGGTGATTATGAAATCCGATTATAAAGTTATTATTGTCACAGTAAAAACGCTATAAAATGATTGGATAAGATCAAGGAAAAAATGCACTCAAATCTATAAACTCATATAATTTCTTACTCATACTCATATCATTTCCTTCTCTGATTAAAGTGATTGAGAGCAATTCCAGGAGAGTTCTTAGCCGTAAATTTGGAACGAATGATACGTATTGCTGAGAAACTACTGACGACATTATACATCAAAACTATGTCCATTTTGTAACGCAACGCCCTATTGTACTAACGATATACGCAACGAGAAAATCGAATCCACACGCTTCCGATTTATTTGAACCAAAAAATTGGCACAAATTTCACCTTCGGAGATTCTACTGCAACAACGGAGAAAAAGATAAGGCTCGAAATGAATCACGATTCGAAATAAAATCACTGGAATGACTGAGGATATGATCAGGCGGGAAAGATGCGAACTGGATGCTCCTTCAGAGGAAGAGAGAAGCGACGAAAAATTGCGCTCCATGAAGATTCCATCTTCCGGAGAATACGTACAGGAACGATTCGCATTTGTCTCATGCGTCATTTTTAACAATCCGCAGCAATGCTCTGCGGGTAGACGCCGAAACAAATGCTACGCGATAAAAGCTCGGCATCCGAAATCCATCGATCGTTAGCTATCATTACCCGTTGCAGAGGCACTTCTTTCATCGCATGCAGCAAATCGATCAATCATCCTTCAGCGTATCCTCTAAGCGCACGGCTAAACCTGTTTCTGAAGCTACGCGCTGCATAGATGCAAGGCGTATCATCCACGATTTATTGGTTGAGTGGAACGTAATTTCTCAATGGGAAGCGGCCATCTTCCTGCAGTTTGACATTTTAAACCGACCTGCATTTTTGCGTTTCGATTTTGACAAGTACAAGTAAAAGCTGCTTTTACATTGCACGCTCAGGAGTTTGCCAGAAACTCAATGATAAACGAGAGGGAAACTTTTCTGAAAGAGATGCTCAGATTTTCTGTAAGGTAAACGATACGTCTTATCAGAAATCTGTACCATTATCTAGAAATAATTACAAAGAGTAAGAATAAGAGCTTCTTGTCACCCTTTTTAGTACCACGTCCACCTTTCGCAGTAGCAATTCTGGATCCATGTAGGACATAAACTTTTCTTTTGGTGGCAGTGGGGCAATCGACCGACAAAATTGGAACCAACTCAAGCGTGATTATCAAATCACTAATTTTATCACTGTCACCATCCGACTACCAAAATGATCTACTACTGAAAGGTGGAAAGTGGTCAAATACGTGTAGATAGGTGACGTAGCATACAATTTAAGGCTCGCACTTCAAGGAATCCCTCTTTGGAAATGCAGTATAAGTACTAGACCCCAAAACCCTTCAATTGAGTACTGTGCCGGAGCTGTGAAATAAATTAAATTTCAACCTAAATTATTAAAAAGTAAAAGCGAAGAATGTTTCCGAAAAAGAAATTACTGAGGGAAACATTTACTTACTGATTCCGAAGGCCGAGGGAATCCATAAATTTCGAGACTTCTCCCCCCAAAGCCACTTACCTAAAAAAGAGAATAAATAAAATTAATAACCAAAACCAACCTAATACAGCAAAATATTATCAAAAAGGAGAACATCAATCCATAAACACGCCTTCTCATGTAATTACAGCCGATTATAAAAATGAAGAATATCCTCAATTCGCAGGGTTAAATCACAACGACAAAGCCCAAATAACTAAGGAAACAATACGAGTAGACAAGCAGTAATGAGGAAATATATAAAAACTAACTGAAACGTATAAAAAGTATGATAAAGCCCTTCTTTCTCATTTCCTCCAATAGGAGACGTTTTAATGAACAAAAATGCAGACTTTTGCTGACGGCGTTTTCATAAAGGACACTTTGTTTGGCTGAATCCCATGAATTAAAAATAGAGTTTTCAGTCCTCGAAAAAACACACATAAATAGCAAACGAGATTCGTTTCATCAAAAAAGGAATTATCAATTATAACGTTGGGAGAATGAATTTAATTTCTTGTCAGATGTTCTCCGAATAAACAAAAACGAAAAATACTAATTCAAGGAAGCTACCAAAGGAAAAATTATGAGAATGATAACTACAGCAACATTCTTTCCCCAGGAAACTGAGAAAAAAATGTTGTGATTCCACAGACATTTTAATGGGCGATTAGTTTATTCCACATTTTAAGGAAATTAGAAAATTGTTTCACTTGTCGGATGCCCCTTTTCATAAAGTCGAGAATGATCAAATCATGTTTATTTTTGTGAAAATAACTGAGAAGACAAAAAATACGATTGTATAATTATAAGGAAAGTTTGCTCATAAGGACGATTCTGTTTTGTATTCCGGAGCCTACCCATATAGGGAAGCCCATCTCAGATTGCCTAAATCCGATTGTAATAAAAAAATTAACATCGGATTATAAAAGGAATATTATAGGAAAGAATTAGCCGCAGAGAATAGGCCAACATTGATAATAATAACTGAGATTTCAAACGGAGGAAACAACCAGTTATACAAGAATAATTTTAAAAGAAAGTTACATAGGTATAGGGAAACAACTCCATCGAATGTAATCGGAAAAACGATTCCAATTACATTCATTCAAAGAAAAAGTTTACAATTTCAGAAATATCGAAACTCAGTTTAGAGTTTTAAAATGGCAAATTTTAATTTATAGATGAAAACACTCGCACGATAAATCAAAAAGTAAGACAGGTATGAAGAAAAAAACTCCAATACATATATTCGAGAGAATAATGCCACTTTGCAAAACAATAAACTTAGTCTACGGTGACTAAGTGCATAGTTTTGAAAACACTAAAACTCAGTTAAAATTCTGATAAACGCAAATTTTAATCCATAAACCGCGAAATAGAGGTGACAGATGAAAAAAGAGAACTTCGAGCACCAGAGATGGGAGGCTAACACCGGAGAAAATCATTGAAATTCGTCCCACCGCGTCAATGAATATGTACACTCTTTGAATTGATTCATTAGTCGTTAAACGTCACTCGGCGAAAATTTCTTCCTCCGCCAGACGAGACAGCCTAAAATCCTCCACCTCACGCACCGAACCCCCTCCACATGCGGCGAGAGAAAAGTAGAGAATAATCCTCAATTATACAGGACGATTCTCGCTGTATTTGCTCTCGCTCGCGGGGAGAGAGAAATTGAAAAAAATTACGAAGAGAAAAATAATCGAAAGCCCGCGGAAGGGGGGACGTAAAGGAAATCGTCCAAAAATTTGCATGTGAATGGGGTCTGAGGGCATTTAGATAGCCCCGGAAACGGGAGCTGAAATTAAAGGAAGATACGTGGAAAAAAGAAAGGGTCTTAGGGATAGGGAGCAAAGTGGAGGGAATTTGTGGGTAGGGTGAGCGGTACGACACGGGGTAGATATTCCATAGGAGTTTTAGACTGAGAAGAGGAGCAGATCTGAAAGTGATGCGATGAAGAGCACTGATAATGCGGGGGCACCTTTATTGAGATTCCGTTACACAAAATCGAACAATAGAATAAAATACGACCAACTAAAATTTACACGAGAAAATGTACCTTTTTATGATAACCGCGTACCTAACGAAGTCATATGCCGATGCGGGACTAAAAACTGCCCTGCCGAAAATCTGATTTCGGAAATGAGATGAATTCAGGTTGCTGGAAATGAAGCGAGTTATTCGAATGAGAATTACAATCTTATTCTTCGCTTAAGATACAGATTTAAAATACTCTTTAAGCTGTTAGGGTCCAAAAAGTCTATAAGAAAAAGGAACACGGCTGTGGTAAGACATTAGAGTTCCAGAAAAGCTCCAAAAAGCTGTTGTTTGGGAGCATACTAACCGTTGAAGAATTCCAACGAGAGGGTGTAAGGGTTCTCTGTGGTCGCGCTTTGCAAGTATTGTTCTCAATACGTATTTCGGCAACTAAGTTGCCATCATCGGGAGAAAGAAATAAATGTTTGCAAAGCCCGACCACAGAGAACCCTTACACCCTCTCGTTGGAATTCTTCAGCGGTTACTCGCAACTTTTCTCGAACTCTAATGTCTGTTTGCGTCTGTCCAAGAGCTCATGCGGTGACCGAGTAAAGGGAACCATCTCAATTGCAATAAACCATTTCTAAGAACATCCAATACGTATCAGGAATGATCAATGCAATACGAATGTCAACAGCTATGGTATCTTCAGAGGTTAGAATAATACTGTTTGCAAAGAAGCAATAGCTTAGTCAGTGGAGTACGCATTGAGTGTTCTCCGAACTAATTTTTTTACCAGAGTGGTTTTTACCAGAGTAACGGTTTCATTTGATAACCTTGTGAGCTTTAGGACAGACTCAAACGTTTTATGGATCATTTAAAATCTCTATTATAAAAAAGCTAGGTAAAATGTCCTCTGCTACAGCGTTTTACTTCCCTCAATGTATTAGGCGGTATCTAAGAATTACACAACCATCTATCTAAAAGTTACGACAACCATCTATTCCCAGAAATCGCCAAACTTCTCGTTTCTGAGCATTAATAGTTTATGGCCATTCTCCTTTTCGTCTTATTTAGTTTCGACTTGTTCTATCCAGCTGACCCTTCTTACTTCTATATTCTCATTAAGGCTAAAGGTTTTGGACAGTTCTTTCACAAATAATCTATTTTTCTGCACCCTTTCACATTCCTTAAAAACCTCTTGTAGTAATAATGTGTTTTTATTCTACTTTCTTATTTACTGTTGCCCTTGCTTCGCCTCCTAAAGTAAGTTCGGGTACACCTATTTTGTATATATACAAAATGTCAATAAAATGTTAATAATGTAACATATCTGTTGTATACTGTTACATATAGTTATGGGTATTTCTTTCAAGTTTACTTTCCATTGTAAGAATATCGTACCGTTTACTACGCTCAATTTGTTTGGTTCTATTCCGGCTTTCGTGGAACATTAGGTCACAGCTTAGAGTAGGCATGTACACCCAATGGCACACGTGCCAAAGGTGCCACGTCGATAACCTGCTTCTGGCAAGTCAAACAAACAACTCCTTGTAAAGTTTGCTTTCAGTTCTTAGGGGCAAAGATTTCCCGGAAGTATTGATATGAAAAGATAAACCTAACAGATCTACCTTGTTTGGAGAATGCTTTACCAGGCCAAAAATAGCGAAATGACGAATTTTTTCGAAAAAACGGCAGCTAAACGTCGTGGAAAATACAATTTGAGATTCTCAGAATGTTATAAAGCTGTTTCCAGAGAGATGCCTCTGTCCATGAGTGGGTGTATTTGAATACGGAAGCTGTAACTCGGAAAATCAGATTTCTTCTCCTGACGTCTCCATGTTTAATATCTATACCTTTGTAGAGAGCACACACAGCGTTTAATCCACTGAAAATTGCTGTTCCCAGGATTTTCAAATTTCCGCCTTTTACAAAATATTTGTCACGGAATACTTAAATGAAAGATTTCAATACGCCTAAAATTATCCATACATAAAATTAACGTTGAGAATGATTTTTTGCGAAATCTAGAATTTCAGCCAATTTGAAAATAAAGAAATGCCTAAATTATTTAATAACAACATGGAGTTATGAAGTTGGAATAAGAATTTGGATGAAAACGTCAAGACATTGAGAATCGGATTTGAGCTCAAATTTTGAAACGTCAACCACCTTTGACATTCTATAAAAATAATAGGGTGGACACAAGGGAGTGTCCATTATCAGAAGCAATAGGCGCTAGCTGAGGGCCAATACCACATGGGTGCCACAATAAGATTGTGCTAATAAATTCTCAAAAATATATTGTATTGATTTATTGCTGCAAAATAGAATTTTATATTTGTTGAATAAATATACATAACACGCTTAAAGAATATACTACTTGCTTGTGTTTATATACAGTTAAAAGTCTATCTATAATTTATTGTAATTAATAGAAATACTATGCATTGTAATTTAAAAGTTGTTAGTTAATTCTTGCCGTGATGAAGTGACTGGGATTTCTACGAAGTGTATATTTGTGTACTTCATGAAAAATTCGAATTGTTCTAATAAATCCTAGTGAGGGCCTCAATCTAATCTTTGCGCCTATGGCCTGTGAGAGCTTAAATCCTCCCCAGGTGAACATACGACCAATTCCAATCTAGTAGCGATCTAATATTTTTCTAATCTCAGTTGCATGTACCACCAGCAATGGAGCTTCAGCTTCTGATGTTATCTGACATAGTCCTACATATAAATCATCATCATAAAACATCCTCGTTGGAACACTAAATCGTATTATATTATATATTATTATGTCACAGTGCTCTTGAAACAACCGTAATCTGCCGCAAACATACGCGTTAAATGAAGTTAAAATTTAGTTGACACTTCTGCAACATCAACACTGGGATAGCCTCGAACTCATAAGATATAATTTACTTTCGCATATTTGGTGGGAGTCAATTAGTAAATTTCATCTTTAGGCTGCCCCAAAGCAGTTTCTTAGCCTTTATGGTATCAAATCCCTCTTTCCTCAAGACAACCAAATCCTACCAATGCGTACATGATTTTGTTTCCCTGGTTGATGTAATCTAAATTTTACGGATACTTAGTTGATAAATAGCAATGAATCTAATGGAAATTTTACTTTTAATTAAGCAAAACATCACAAAAGATAAAAAGGAAAACGAATAAAATAAACCGCCATCAACCTGCTAGAGTCACACCATACAGACTCTCTCGACTAGGTTCTTTTAAGATTCTTCATATTTTCTTAATATAAGGAAGATATGCACCGATACAGACTCGAGGGATTGGGTTACGAAATTTCTGATCTCTAACGATTATCGAGATAGAATTGCTTTCACAACTGTACCGTTTCAATTCTATTCATTTATAAAAACCTTCAGTCCCTTTTAGAACGCCCCTTATCTTAATAATTTTCTCATATGAGTAGAAATTCTTCACTGAACATAAAAAGGTGTCAGAGATGTAGATCAAGTTAGCTATAATTTATCCCAAATATTTACTGGTTATTTGGGATACATTTTAAAATATTAGTACCCCGCTCAAAAGAAAATTAATGTCTAAGTCAAAAAAAAAAATCCCAGTCAGAAACAGTTTTCATCTTGAAAATATTAGAAAAATAAAATAAATTTCTATCTAAGAGAAAAATAAAAAGATAGAGTTTATTAGTTTAATATACGTTAAGAGGAAAATGATGTTGGATCAAATTTTCAACCACAACCAAAAGCTGATCAGGAATTCTCTAAAAATATCAGATAGTCGAGAGTAAGACAACAATTAAATTAAAGATCGCTGAAATGTCAATCTAAGCATTTACAAAAGAGGAACTTTACGAGCTTCCTTTTCTTTCACTAGTATTTCTGGTTTAGCTACCGAAATAAATTAGACGTATACTATTCTTCTAATGTATTATTTTATTAGACAAAAATGAGAAAAATGAGATATAGTTCATTCTTTTCGTAGCCTAACTTTTTAAGGTTTGTTAATTAGTAAAAAAAATTTAAAAAAGTGTTACGATTAGTGCCCAGGAGAGAGTGGCTGAGAGAGTACAGTAGTAATAACAATACGGTTAGAATCAACCGTTTAGGCCGTGACTTCGTGGTAGGATCCCGTAAAGGAGTATGGAAAAATCGAACTTTTTAACATAGTGGTTTGTAAAAGTTCGACCTTCCTTGCTCCTTAATTGCACGCTTCCCCTCTCACTAGGGTGTATTTTTTAGAGAAGCCTTCCCCCGAGACACTAACCTAAGGATACTCCTAAATCTACGACGAAATACGAAAAGAATCGAAAATACGATGCAAGTTTACAAGAAACCCGCGAACTAGAGGGGCATGCATTAATTAGCACGGAGTAGGAACGGAATGCCGCATACATACCAAAATAATGTACGTTCAGGCGATGAATTATTATTATTCATTCAAAAGGTTGCAATATGGAATCCATCCCATGGTGGCAACCGTACATAATATAATATTACCCCCCAGAATTGGGTAAAGGGTGGGGGGCAAAGCAACGGAAAGGAGAGCGGGGATTTTCGACGTAAAATTCGAGCGAGGGAGAGTAAAAGGAGAATAAAGAACGGAAGAAAAGGTATTTGAAACCGAGGACTTGTCGGGAGAAAAAGTGAGGAACAAGATGTTAGGAGGGCTGAATAAAAAAATTATTCGGACGGAGAGGAAATGGGCATGAGAAAGGGCGGGGGATAAGGAAGTCCCTTCTTTCCAAAAATAAAAGGGGGAAAGGTGAGTGGATTGCTGTGGGAGCTGAGGAGCAAAAAATATCAGGAACGAAAATAAAAGAAATACGGGACAAAGTTGAGTGCTCGCGCTGAAAAATTAATAGAGAAAAAGCATCGGAGTATTAGGACAGCGGGTAGAAAATCGATCGAAATATCTCACGGCCAGGACGTTTTTATATAGACGCGAGGAGTGTAAACACAAGGGCAGATTGCTCAATATTTATACAGACAGATCGTTCGGTTTCCATTAATTGATTTTTTAAGTCAATCTGTCATTAGTGCGAAACGGCAGTTATCCGCTCGTTTTTGGTATATTTGGCGTCGAAACACCGTCATTCGTAAAACTTCCTTTATGGGGCTAATATTCATATTTCTTCTCCACTTATTACCAATTGAAATTGAGTTAAGTATTAATTGCGATAAACTAAATATTGCATAGTTAAAAATTAAACAAAGAATAATAAAATCAAAGATATCGTATAAGAAAAGAAAACCACCACCCAAATTTAAAAAGACTGAAAGGAAAGGCAACAATGAAAAACGATTCACAAACACCTTGAGGCATCTGAAAGAAATTAATACAACGGAAAGGGACTTTCAAGATATAAATATAGTTAAAAGAAAAATACATGGATTTTAGGGGTACCAGGATACAAAACAAACACAGGATAATATAACTAGATGAAAGAAAAGAAAGAAGTGGTAAGCAAAAGAATGAAAGATTGTTGGTAACAAAACAATTCGTGCTACGAAGAGTTATTTGCGCGATCCAGAGTAAGCCTAACCGAAAGATAAACATATAAGTGAATTAAGAACACTATGGAGACATTTTTGAAATTCTTTGTTACATATGTAGTCGACTCAGTTGCATATCTCAGAATTACTATTACAAATAACAAACTGAAGGACACATATCCGGAAAATCTGCGGTAAAGAAATTTAAAAAACTGAACTAAAAAGCTCAGTTTTATAAAGCTAATTGTAGGTAGGTGTAATGAAGAGGTTAGAGAGCGATATTATTTCACCTTGATCGGGCCCTATATGGAATGTGCGGCAAGTACATAGCGGATGGAACGCGTATCCGAGAAATGGAGAAAGCGCAAGGCATTACGATTTTTTTAAAAGTGCTACGATATAAAAGCAAGCGTACAAAAATGCTCTCAGACGCAGGTTAGGAATCCTTGAAAGAAAGGAGATTAGAAGCTAGGCTGCGATTGCTAGCTAAATTCGGAGAAAATACGATTTCAAAAGACGTAATCGGTATTCTGCGACCCCCACCCCCTGCTATTTCGGCCGGTAATGAGAGCAAAATAAGAAAAATGGATGCGAAATGTTTTACGGACTCATTCACTCCGCACACGATATGCTTCAACAATAAAGATAAGAGGTAACTTTGTGTTTACGCTTCTGCCGCACACCAAAAGGCGTCTTGCAGGGTAGATGTATTTTAAAAGATTATAGGGATTATGAAGAGTGAGAAATTTCTTGAAGCAAAACCGAGAATAACACCTTTACAAATTATGCGAATACATCGATCGGATTGTAGAGGATATGGGCTGCAATTCCTACTTAGAGTTAAAGAGACTGGTGCAAGATCGGGAGGAGTGGAGACGGAAAATAACTGCTGCAAACCAATCTTCGGATTGCCAACTGAAGAATAAGAAGAAATTATGCGATCAATGGGTTACACACAAACTTAGAGTAGTATAATATAAGATTTTGTTTACCATTAGACATTATAATAAAACCGAATGAGATAATCCGACGAAATAACGGAAAATATGCTAATTAAAATCAAGTCGCGGTGGCGGAGTGGTTAGCGAGCTAGCACGCTAGCGCTCCAACCCCAAGGTCCCAGGTTCGAATCGAGTCGGATTTTTCCGGTTAGGGAATGGTCGTGTGTGTTTCGTCCATTGTTAATTTGAAGCCCACCACTGTAATTGTCCAATAAATGGATGTTTGTGGGGGTATTGAGATATAAATAAATAAAAAAAATAAATAAGTAATGAAGTCACTCGTTTGAAATTAAGAATTGGAATCATAAATAAGATTCAATTTCATTCTTAATAAAAAGCATAGTGCTAATGATTAAAACAACTAACAAGTGATACGAAAACCAGAAAATGAGAGACAGAATAAGCCCACGACTCAGGCGCACAAATTAATCCTTTCTGGAAGATCGCTGCGAATAATCTTCCATTGACTGAAATTAAAACACGCAAGTGCGCTAAACATCGACTTCGACGACAAAATATTAATAATCCTCCTTTGATCTCTGAAAAGAAGAAAAGAAGAAGCAAACCTCGGCCAGAATAAGATTGAATAACAAAAAAGAGGACTAAAAACTCCAGAACATTAAGTAATCAGGAGGAGGGTAGAAGAACGAAATAAGGTCTTAATCAACGGAAGAGCTCTGGAGAGTCACGGTTGGCTTTGGAAAACAGGTGAGATGAATTCGTTGAAGGAAAAAGAGCGAAGAATTTACTGAATTCCATCAGAAGAGAACGCCATAAGGACGTCAAAGTGAAAGAGACGGGAAAATGAACGTCCTGTCACCTTAGCAAGTGATTCTAAATGCCGCGTTTTCTCCCACGAGGAAATAAAAGCAAGAGAGGCAGTAAGGCATGAATAGCCGGGTAAGGTCACCGGGGAAAATAGGGAGTTTTTCCTAAAACATTTACAGAGAAGAACTCCCTCTATTTCTAAAGCAGATAAAATGCTACGTCAAAGCAAAAAAATTTGTAGCACGGGATTATGAATGCGAGGCTGGATCCCGCAAATATGTTTAGGAAGATTTTGGACTACTTTACCGAAAAACTGGCATTGACTGTGAGACTTCAAATCTCGCTCTCTTTCCAACCTCCTCCAAAAGCAATAAGTTATATTGAAGTTCTCAGGGGCACAAATTACCTCTCTGTTGTATTTTTACGCAGTAGCATGAGAAAAGTTGGGCGAGTTTTTATTTGATTCACTGAGGGAGACGCTCGGATTGTATCGAAGCAAGAGAGGGGGTGAAGTTTCGATGATATCTCAAGGAAAAATATGCTTCGAACGTGAACGGAGGGGAAATGCAGGGAAAGTATTCTACGCAAAAAAGGATGATCTTACATAAACGCATTTTTCATCGATTTGGTACGTAAGGACAAGATTTTCTCAAAGCAATTTGATATTTGTAAGTAATGTTTTTAATACTGTAAATAGAAAATGAAGAGGAAATACTGAAATAATTTACTGTTATTTATAACTGAAAGTCTACTTTTGTCTTAGTGATATTATATCTCAATGAAACTGATACTCGTATACGCACCAGCTTCACATACTCACTTCTTTGAGGTAATATTATTATTCCTTTTTTTAGAGAACCCTGAGCATAAAAAGTTTCTTATGGTATAATTTTCGACATATCGTACAAAATCGACAAAAATTTTCTGAAATTTTCAATGAGATAAATTAATTATTCAAGAGATTAAAAGCATAAAACGTTACGGACAAGATCTGATTCAGATTTCTGGAGAGAAATTATTCGAACGAATGCCGTTAAATGCTAAACGCAGTCATAAACTACAGCTGCGAGATATCGCAGAAAGGAGGCTGAATATAAAGTTTTATTTCATTTGCATATTTTCTTATTTAAATTTTAAAACCCGCTACACGTCATACAATTGAAAAAATTATAAACGGAAACTTTGGAACTGCAGCGAAATTTACATTTGTCTTACATCCTACTTGAGAAACCTACATTTGACCTTAAATAAAAAAACAGGATTTTTGAATGCTTTTTTGCCAACAGGTTACCATTTATTCATAATCTATCTACCATTCGGTAGGCTCATGAACCTCATTATTCCCTGATCAATGCTCTATGTTTCGCTTTTTGTTAACTTATCACTCCTTTTGTAGCATATAACATCCTTTACCTTTGTCTTCCCTTCTCTTATCCCTGGGATATTACCATCATTTACCTACCTAATCAATCCCACCCCTCTTAATATTTGACCCACCCATTTCCTCTGCCGTCGCTTAATTACTTCAATCAAAACCCTCTCTTCTCCCACCATCAGCAGCACTTCCGTGTTTGCTTTTATATCCACCAAATTACCATAACCAACAGTAATTTTTGACAAAACGTCGTTACTAAGTTAACGACTAAAACCTAAGTGCATATATTTTCGGAAACCACGAAGTATACTTACGAAAGATGAATGGAAACAGAGCATAGAGAGATATTGAACAACTGACCAGAATCATGTGGACAGCATGGGGCACCCCCTCTCCCTTCCCTTCTTCGACTATGAGAATCCCCGGGAGATGTGCCCTTATAAAACATTTAGGACGTTCGTCCCGGATGTGAGCCGCGCCTATTCCACGAGCGCTAACTCTTCCTTCCCCTCATCCCCAACTTTTGGCGTGAGATTCAGCGTAGAGTTCTGGACATAGGGAACTCATGGTCATGGAAGCCAAATACAACGTGTTTACGACAATCGTAGTAGTAGTATTGTTAAAAAAGCTTCGACAACTGAGGTCATTTCGCACGTGAGCCCCCGCCAGGAATCGAACCCGGGACCGCTTCCATCAAAGGCAAACGCGTAGCCCATTTGACTATCCGGGAGCCCTTTACGACAATGTTTGATCAAACCTCTTTATCTATGGTGAGTTCAAATAACGGAATTTACCAATAGGGTTTACAAGTAATACTTTAATTACGATGGAATAGTAGGAAATAATATATTTGTACATACTCATCCTCATTTTCTGCTGCCATAACCTGATGGATGAACTATCTTCGTCTTTTAGGGCAGAGAAAATAGTATATTTCGTTTACTTTTGACTAAGTCTCGCTCATGGCTGTGATAGCATTTAAGCTACAGAAGCATAAATAATGCCGATTATGGCATTCATCTTAGTCTCTCCTAATTGAATGCTTTAAAAATTGTAAATAACAGGGTTCCTGCACAGCATTACGAGGACGTTTTCTTTTCATCACATTCTGGCTCAGTTAAAACACGTAATTGGTTTTCACCCATCTTAACTTAAAACGTTGCTTAGTTAAAAAATCGCAAATTTATTCTTCGATGTTTTTAATGGCGTTCCTCGGCCCACAAGAACGTTTCTTAGTAAACTTTCGTCAGGCATCCGAACTAAGATTCATTCCGTGTGAGAAACATGTGATAATCTAATGGCTATCCTACTCTTCGTTATAGTAAATTAAATTTGAAATATACCGATTAAAAGAAAAGTTAAAATCGCTATCAAAAGTGCTATACAGACATTGTAATGGAGTTAGACCACGAAGGAAAATACTACGCAAACATCGCGACTATCCTCAAGCTTATGCAACCGAATATGCTAAGGTGTATTCCCGTTTCACAAGATACACGGCTGACGAAGCAATGAAATGTAGATTCCAACTACATTCAGCAATTCTGAAAGGAAAAAGTTTATTCTACGCTGAAAAACAACAACAGTTCGATTTAATTCATCATTTATTCCGTAGATTAAAATTTAATTATTAAAGATAATTAACCATGGCCTACTTTGAACTACTTAGTAGTAGTGTAGTTAAAAATGCTTCGATAACTGAGGCAATTTCGCACCGGGAATCGAAATAACGACCGCTTCCAACAAAGACGAACGCGTTTCCTACTTTGCTAGGTTAACTTAGGAGGTTAACTACTACAATTGAAAAAGAATAAAAGCAAACGTTGTTGCAAATTGAGCGCGAGAAAACGTACATAAACCAAACAAGATACGTAAGACAGAAACAAAAACTTTCAAGAATTTTTATGAAAAGACGGGGGGCAAAGATATATACTCATGACTCCTAAGAAGTAACCTGTTCGATGACAGCGGAATAATACTGCCGAAGAAAAACAGAATTTGACGAAATCTATATCACTACTTCCGACTGGGTAGACATTCGTGACACTGGGATAGAAACCCACTTCGAAAAATTTTCCGAGGTTTATTTTACTAATGCAACCTCTGAGAGATTAAAAACCAACTGTTAAATATCGGCCGGTGAGGGGGCTTACCGACATCTCACTCTTCAAAAATTCGAGAGCCAGATTCATATCTTTGCTTAGCTAATGGACACTTCAACTTACTTTGGAGGAAAACGCTGAAGAAATTTAGTCTCCTTTCGGGAACCCTGTCTTTGGGGATAGTGGGGGGGGGGCATCGTTTGAATTTTGTAGAGGGGAAAAGTTAGCGGAGAAGATGAATGTGGGCGGGGAGGTGGAGTAAGTCGAGGAGGGGAAAAGGTTGAGGGAGTGAGAGTGCTGCTTCCTCTTAAAAAATGCACTCAAGCGTGCACGAGTCTTCTAATGAGGTTAAAGAGCCATGGCGGTGTGGAAGCATAACTCCAAGGACTTTTTTTCCTTATAGGGGAACGGGTTTGCTTTTTAAGGATCGCTGGTCACCGGGATACGGTTTAAAAAAAGTTATGTAACCTGGTTTTACACAAAATATCCGAAGAGAAATTCTTTCGCTTAGATGAGGACTAACTTCGTGACTTAATTTTCCTAACGAGGCGGACGCTGGCGAAAATGGAAATAAAATTGAGAAGATATTTGAGGCATAACGCGGCTCGAGTACTCTCCAATGTATAGAAACTCAAGAGCGGAATATATAAGCAGGCATAAATAAACGAGAAGTCAAAACTATGTTTTCGCAGCTGGTTTTAATTTTAAATCGTAAACTGGCGTACTTGTTATCTAAACAAAGCAATCCCAGATAAACTCGCGAATAAACGACTGCATGAATTCGAAATTCATCTACGATTATTCAAGCATATTGCCCAGGGTTGCAGCGCGAATTAATTAAGATAGAGCTCGTTCAGTGTAGTGAAATGGATCTTCCAATTTGTATCTTCTTGGAATACATTAGAGCGAGCCAATTTAACTGGCGCAAACTGAAGTGGGTAAAGTGAAACAAACACTTTTGGCGTGATTGGAGGACCACAAACAACTATATTCTGATCGGAAATAGCAATCATTACAATATCTTACAAACAGGAGTATCAATACCGAGAAAGGCTAGATGTTTCCGAATGGTGATATCCATATACTTCGATATTCAGCAGAAGAGAAAAAAAATTACTAAGTTTTTTTCTTTTCTGTAATACGGCCTTCCACAAAGTAACGCCTGAACACACAGTGATTTTATTCGATACTAAGGACGGAATTTCGCAAAACAAGGTTCATGAGATATTGGATGGGGTATGAAGAGATATTCAATAGGAAATGTACGTAAGAGGTTTTCTTCCAAAATCAAGAGAGGAAATCAAATTGAAATGGAATAGGTAGGATCCACATGAAGACTTCTAGTCTTTTTCTACTACAAATACCGCATTATTTGTTTCTGACTCACTGCTTCCACTAAATGTATTCTATTTTTATGTGAATCCATGCTTTCATTAAATAGTACCTGGAAAAACTCAGTGTATCTATAAAACCCAATTCAGTTGAAACTTGTGATTCAGAACTTACAACATGAAACGCTATCAAGTCATTTTTTAGATAAATATTCTTTTGACAGTTTACATTGCCTTTTCCCTCTCAATTCTCCAAGAGAAAAGCTTCATCTACAAACCTAGTGTACTTTTACATCTCCGGGCAAAAGAAAATTTTTGTACTTCAATCGAATGATTACAAGCTAAATTGATGTAGCCTTCATTACCCTTGCGGTTTTACATCACCATCACCATACATGGTTGCGCAGCATATAGGTATAAAGGTATTTAATCGATGAATATAAATATATTACATTTGAGAGTATTTGTTAATTTTGAAATGTAAAGTTGTAAATGAGACGGAAAACAGAAGGGATTGCTAAAGAAAGTAGGGTGAAGATAGCATATGAGAGAGAAAAAAAAGCAGAAAAAGTTAAAAGATCTGGATTATGTGAAATACGGGATAAAATACGAGCCTCAGGAAAGCATAAATAGATACAATAGTGAATGACTTCGAACACTAACGGCTAATGCATCCACTTACAATGAAACGCACGAGAGACTGACTCATAAAGAATGTACAGAACTTCATCTAGCTGCATTTGACAGCTGGATCTACATATGCGCGTGATTATAATTTTGTAACTTTTCGGTAGTGCCTCATATCATGAAATAAATGAAAAGAACTAAACAGGAAATTTTTCGGCACATGAAAAAACAGTAACTCAGAAGAGTTTTGATGCTTAATAATTAAAGTACACAGTTCAGATGCACTTGGGTACGTCGCAGTTAATTTTCTTAAAAGTCTCCAACCGTTATTACTTCCCTCCCTCTTGCGACAAAAAAATCAGTTTCCTGATTCTTCCTTTCCTTCATATTTATGATCCTAATTCCTTAATTTCCTCATTCCTTTAACCTCTGCTATCCAGAAACACCTCAATTTTGTTTGCTTGCTTTCCTCCTCCCACTTTCATAACACTCATCCTCCATCACTATTTCCATCCCTCAATATCCCATCTCCTTCCTTATCTCGTAACCCTTCTTCTCGGAGGTTCGCCCTCCGCAACCCATCAAACCTTCCGCCCACTTACACTCATCCCTTTCACGCACTCCGGGAAAATATTCGCGATACTCCGGCTCCGCTTTTCTGATCACATAGTTATGTCGCTGCATATTTCTATCGCGAAAGGATGGCCCGAGGCCAAAACGTTGTTATAGATCGGGGTAGATTTTAAGGTTGTCCCCGACGCTCGACAACTCAATTTGCCCCGGAGATGTTATTTCAATTTTTTCCCATCCTATTACCCTCAACGTCAACCTTTCCCCATCCTCCTTCCGCCATCTCTACCTTCCAATTTCCCCGTAAAACATTTATTTCGTTTTCTTCCCTTCGTGGGAACCCCTTTTTCCGCGGTGCGGAAAAAATGGCCACATCTCCTCCTTTTATCGCAGCTATCCGGGACACCGCGCTATCGTGCCTCCGCCGCAGAATCTTCTAAGCAAGCGGCTTCCCCTTCTATTTTTCGAAAGGATACGCTTCTCTTAAGAGGATGTTATCCGCTGCGAACCATTGTTTCCCGCTATGATGTCCCGGAAGTTCTCATACAGATAAGTGTTATTCTTGAATACGATGGAAACGCTTCATAAAATCGCGAGAGAAAAACAAAGCGGGATTTGCTGCGATGGATGGTTGTGACCAAAACAAGCTTTAAGTATGTAAAGCATACAGTAGTCAAGGATGCAATAATGTAAGCATGATTAAACAAAAAAGGCATTCCAAGATAAACGCGAAAAAAAAACACTAAAAAATTATGTAATTTGTACAGCACGACAAGAAATACAAGAACGTCACATAGGTTCTAGTGGAATATAAATTAAAAAATAGAATTCTATTTTGTGATTACAAAGAATTGTTATTTGTAAAAACTACGACACCGCAAAACAGAATCAGTGATATTTGAAATCTATCAAGGTTATACTCCACAGTAATTATTGAAATAAATTCGGATATTTATCACCAAAACCTCTTCTTTGCTCATGAATTAAAAAGAAATATTAATAAGAAAATTTTACCACCTTGGATAACCGGCATATCCGTTCAACGTCAGGCTCAAATTGATACTGCATATTAGACATTGAAGCATACTCCAACAAAATATCAACAAAACATGATTAAACGTTAAGAATAATTTCACGCGATATACACAGCACATATCATGTAAATGTAAATGTATGTACAGCACAGCGTAAATGAATATTGTGAATAAGTACAAAGAGGGAAAATGAGGTGGAAACAGGAAAATAACGGCGCTCATTAATACATTCACGCATTTCGATGGAAGAAAGATGGGCAACGAGAAACGTAAATCACCCGACCAGATCTTTTATATTTATGGAAACAGTGGAAATAGTGGGAACGCGTAATATAGAAGGTCTTTAAAAATGGAGAGATAAAGTGTGAAAAAATACATAAGATTTGTATCGGAAAAAAGTTTCGGAATCAGATGTGGGAAAGTTTGCTTCGACACATCCCCTTTATGAGTACATGTGTTTGGAAGGAGAAAAAGCAGAAATTGTCTATAAAAAGTCTACAGAAGAGCAGTTCTAAATGGTGAAGGGATATAAATGATAGAAATACAAAAATGTAAATCAGGAAGGAGGAGGAAGGAAGTCCATGAGAACAGATGTACGGCAAACGTTGATGCGGAAACGACAGAAAAGAGATTATTCAAAAGAAGTCGTTGCGACTTGAAATTTCAGGCTGATATTAAAAGCACAAGGTAGTTTAAAACATAGGAAAGAAAGGCAAACGGTAACATAGAACCGAAAGAGTGAAAACGGAATCATTCGCTCGTAGTACATATCGACTATTCCGTTCCACGAAGAGGTGTTACCATGAGGAATTTTGAAGGAGAAAAGAAGTGCAGCGAGTATGAAATACGACAAAATAACCATCAAAACAGTTTCTTGACCGAAGATGAAGTGCCAGAGTTACAAGCGTAACAAAACCTAGGTGGCAGTGACGTTTCTCAGCGGAATTTGAGAAAGTGCTCTTTTTTCGATAACAAAGTAATAAAAAATGTGTTATCCAACACATTAAATTGCATGTCATTTTTATAAAGAAATAATAAAAATTCAACTTGAAAAATGCACCTCTACATAAGCGAGATTATTGGAAATCGGGACGCTTCTTTGCTCACCAAGAAGGAAAAACGCGTGAGGGTTTATGTAAAGGCTTGGCATACGTCCCGTTTTCACCGGGACTGTCTCGCATTTAACGCATGATCCCGGTCAATTGACCTCTTGCTTCGGTTTGATGAAAAAACTTGTAGAAACAATAGAATGTGTGATACGGACATTTTATTTTAGAAGAAATAATTCAAACATAAATTTTCATTATGTATTGAAGCTGTAGGCACTTACAATGTCTTAAAAGCAAGTTAAATTACATCAGACGAAGTTTTAAGGCATGGTTTAACCCACTTCAAAATTTGTTAAGTCTCGGTTTCCTACCATTAGAATGTGGTAACGCCATGTAGGTACACATATTTCTATTCCAGGATACACCCGCGGAAAGAAACGGCTAAGTAAAGAAACGACTGTTTATGTTTCAGAATTTTCCTCTAAGGGCTGATAGCCGATTACTTCATTAAGAGTACGGTTACCGATCAGAAATATTGTTTAAGACAAAATAATATCTACTGAGCACGGGTAAAAGCATAAATAATGTATACGGCAATAAACATGTCATCTTAACTCTACAAAGAAAACGTGTAGACCGTTCTTGTATAAATGGTACCCCGAGAGACGATAAAAGGAAGCAAAGTTACTCGAAAGTTACACGTTTTTACTCGATTGTTACAACTTGTGAAGTTAACTGTTAAATAATTGTAGGGTAGAAGATAAAGGAGACTATAAAGTAGAGAAACTTAGGAAGATATAGAAGTACCATAGCTATAAAAATTTGGAAGTCAAAGAAGAAATATACGCTAAGAATTTTCAGGATATACAATGATGGATAGACGAATTAGACCAGACGGATAAAAAGAGAGCTCGACGAAGGGAAATCATTATTAAAAATGGACTGAATTTAAAAGCATCCTTAAATTAAAGGAGAATACAGAATAACTTTAATATGTTGGCGAAACTAATAGAAAATGAAGCTAACAGTCATCATAGAAGTGATGTCGCAAGAGCATAACCTTGTTACAGAGGAAAAAATGGACTGAATAATTCTGATTGATAGTTCCCGATAGATAGATGGTGACGCAAGAATGGAGAAAGGGAGGTATACCACAGATACGCAACCCAGGATATCGAGGAAGAAATCAAAATTTCTCAGAAATACGTGAATAGAGGCCCGGAGACACATTACCAACGTATCAGAAATACCGTGACGTAAAGACAAAACTTGCAGTAATGATGATGAGAACTGATGAAACAGCGGGTTGTAAAGCGAACGTTTTTTCCCCTGGGACAACGAACGTTGGAACGTATCGGCTTTCAAATTGAACTCTGAGCAATTAGTGTCGCATTTTTTCCTCGTTGAGTGAAATCGCTTGCGGCAGACAAAAAATAACCACTCGTCATTGCGACAAATGCATGCATGCACGACTGTAATAAACCGCCACCGCATGGAGATATCGAAAAATAAGTTCTTTCCGCGCAAACGCTGACACATGACGTCGCACGCGCGTTCTGGTGGTTTGCGCATCAGGTTTTTGGGAAAATAACGAAATGCAAATATCCATGCCAGATGAATTCAAAAATTCCGTTTAATGCCCAAAAAATGATGCCAAAACGCACCCTCTCTTTGTTTACAGGACAAAACCAACTCATCAAGAGAATCGTGACAGTTAAAGGCACGGTTTAACTGGTATCTTTTCCGTTTCAACTGCTGTACAATTAAATGTGGTGATACACCAATAATCTATTGTCAAATATTTTAAAGATAAAAGCCAATGTTTCATAGTGGTGTACAAATTTGACTAAAACAGTTGGTTCGACTTAAAATGCATGAAAATATTGTATTACATGAATAAAATGTAATATGAATAATATTAAGGCATATTTGGAGGCTAAAATATGATACTATGAAATTAAATTTCGTGCTTTGGGAAAATTCAATAGTCACTGTCTGTAGATAAAATTAAAATTCAATTTAGAATACTATTAGGTTTACAAAAATGTGTATCTATTGCCAAGAGCAAAAATAACAGAAGCTACTTTTGGAAAATTCCCTAGTTATAATATTGTCAGACTGCAGAACCGTTATTCAACATACACACATTACGTATTCCACTAACTCTTTTTGCGCATAATTTGGGGTAAAAATATGACAAATAAAAATATGAAAATAAATGATAAAACAGATATGTAAATATAAACTTTTCCGTTTCAAATATCAAACGAATAGAGTTAAATCAATTTCTCGTAGCCATTAGTAACCCGGTGAAAAACAGTGACTGAAGCCGAAATTTATCTAAAATGTTTACTACCACTCGTAACTTCCTCCATGGAACACCACCATACAAACATCTATTACGTTATGCATTATTTATTAGTCATCTGTACAACGGTACGAGTGGTTCGATAGTCATTGCTCTGCCTATTCGTATACATACTCATATATGACATACCCCTCCCTCTCCCTCTACCCGTAATAAACTATTTATATCTATCCACCTGAGTAATCTTAATGTAAGATTAATAGCAAACGGCAGAATCCTGAAACTGCCTACCCTCCATCGCTCCTTCCGATGATTTTGATGTGAAAACATCCTTTTAACATCCTAAATTTGTTTATGAAAGTGTCTATAGTTATTTGCAGTCTCCCTTTCTACTGAAATTACTGCATTCCATCCAGCAATAACAACAAAAATTAATTATGCCTTGCTCAACGATCAATTTATCGAGTGTTTACTAAATCATCGTAGCACCAAATGCCATGGACCAAATCGTCGTGGGACCAAATCATCCCGGGACCAAATCGTAGCGGACCAAATCACCACCTGCGAGATATATGAATAATAAATCAAATGAAACCCAGGTGAATGTTCTTACCACAGGGAAGCCTTTGTGGAACAAAATTATGAGTTTGATCAGAACCATTTTGTCTTCTACTGATACACAAATGCAAATTATTCGGGAAAACAAAAATGTACTCTTGGAAGAAATTGGAAGTATTTATCGAGAAGATTTACCGTTGCACAGAAATTGCACACTATTTCTAACTCATGGAGGCCGTCATTGAAAAGAAATATTAATATGTGTCGAGGAATAATTGAGGGAGGGATAAAGAAGTCTACCATAAGAAACATGTGAAAATAACACAGGGAAGAAGAATATGAGGAAAGGCCAAAATTTGGAAAATATAAGGGATTAGAGACATATGACAGGAAGAGAAAACGGAAATCGGTGAAATGTAAAACTGGTTCCCCGAACAGCTATGAGGAAGAAGCTTACAAAAGAGCAACGAACGTCGTTGATAATACGCTAGTGGTAGACGGTCTTTTGAAGAAGATTCAGAGAAAGAAATGCTCTTATAAAATTGAGAAATACTCTCTTATCTCGCTAGCTGAGTATTTCTATTTCACAACTAATGATATCGGAAATTACAACGAAACTCGATTATTTCCGCCGAATTCTATTAAGATGGGAACCGCGATTTCCAGGTATCTTCTCAAGCGTCATTATTTGAATATAATTCCAATTTTCGCTCGTAGCAAGACATCGCATATGATCGTCTGCCCTGAATTTCCAGATACGAAATTCCGTTCGCAGAATCGCACGCTACCAACAGCAACTCATTAGGGAGAGCATATTCATTTTGATGAAGTCGGCAGTAATAAGCTTCGCGTTGAACTGAATTTAATATTATAAAAAGAAATTTTATCTCTTTCAAAATAAAATCATAGAAACGATAACCTGCGGTAATAAATTGGTACAGAAACTAAGTAAGATACCTTCTTTGGATGTATTGTAGAGGACTTGCAACGACATCATTTTTAATGGAAATACAGAAGGACGCGCAAATCCTATATTTAAAAGAGAATATCAATCTACTGATTTCCAAGGAATAATGCTCAATATCTAACTCAATATCTAAGTCTTGATATGTGGGTATCTGCTTTGAAAAATCAATAACCAATGAGCAAAAAAATACTTGCTGAGAAAGTAAGATGGACATTTGACCTTCTACATTTATATAAATACCCTGGCTGCCTTTCGAAATGTGGCAGGGGGTGTAAACGCCGGGCGTTCTATCAACCTATTTAGCATATTGTTTTTGCTTATTGTTCGTGGAAAGAATGTTCCCTTAAAACGACTTTTTTCGCATCATTTTTCTTATTTTACGCTCCTTGTCGGATCGGCAGAAATAGCATAATACCGGTTACGTCTTCCACAAACGTACTTTCTCTAAATTTCAAGTAATCGCAGCATAGCTTCTAATCTCCTTTCTTTCAAGGGAACCCAACCTGCCTCAGAGCATATTCGTAGCGCTTGCTTTTCTGTCGTAGCAGTAGATCTTATAATAAAAACGTAAGAGAAATCGCAATCGTAAACTAAAATGATTATGTTTACAACATTCTATTTGGAAGCAACTTGACTCTAAAAGAAAACATCAGTATAAAAGAAAGCAGCATTTATGTACTTTGTGAATGGAAGTTTTGAGCCTCTAAAACTGAATTCTGTATGAAACTAAAACAAGCAGTTAAAATACTAAGACCTACATTGTTGAAGAAACACAAGAATTCGCGTACCACAAAATTGGGAAAGTTGGGTTACCTTAGTACATTGCTCAGAAAGCCAAGAAAGAAAACCAGTTTAAAACGTATTCCCAGTTGAATTCAAAAAATGAAACCCATCAAATTAGAGGTTATGAAAAATTGAGGCGACCGCCAAAGTTAGGACTAACACTCTGTTAAAACCAACTTAAAAAGGATTCAACGGAAATCCCATTAAGAACGCTAAAACACCCTCCTTTCGTATTTACAAGGTCTTCTAATTTAATGGAATTAAAAACGAAGTCAGGTTTACAGGCACTTGGATTAACTCCATTTGCCTGAAGAAATAGGGGCATGGTTGACTGAACAATTAACTAGAGAAGCCGGATTGGATTTTAGGTTGACATATGCGTTTGAGAAGACGTGATGATTAAATCATGCAACTTTCTTCTCAAAGGCGTGCTCAGGGAGCAGTTTTTCCGGGAGTTTTACTACCCGTACTCATGTCATGGATTTTGAGACACAGTTTTAGGTATTTTAAAGTTATATTTTCATAACATTAAGCTCGAAAAACTCTGAAACGGTGATACAAAAGTAAACATATCATGCAACTTAATCATAAGTAATACATCTGGAATGCGTTACGCTTTGATAAATTGTAATTGAGACTGGGTGCCTCTAATATGAACTTAATGAAACTATCACTAACTCAAAAAACCCAAAGATTCGACTGGATGTTCTACTGTGTAGTGTGAAAAAAGTTGAAATGATTCCAATGATATTTGATCGAATTTATTCATGGTAAACATAAAGGAGAGCACAAAAGCTGTACTTTTATACAAATTTAATAATGATGGCGACACCTCGAAACCAGTCGTGTTTTTAAGTATTTATATGTTTTACGTTCTCTTTTGTGTTTTCCGTGTAAAAACGTTTTTGCTTGTAAAATGATTCCGATTCTTTTTATCATGTGAATTATAAATAATTACCAGGCTTATTACTGAGCCGCTTCAAGCTGTACAGCATAGCCAGCGAGCATATATGAACCATGCAAATTCCATGCGTCATATATCAGTGATAATAATAAGAACAAGGCATTCCATGAGGTAAAATTGTCTTGCACGACCATTCTTAGAGTTGATTAACTTTTAGAGAGGTCGTGCACGCACTATATTCTCATTTATTCAAAAGTAGTATTCGAACCAGGGGCCACATTGTAAGGCTCGCTCGCTAACCCCTGCTAGTATGTCACTTGGTAGAGTTTATAAATAATTTTATAAATAGCCTTAAACGCGGTTTAAGATCGGTATTGATTCGGTAGTAATTTTGTAATGGAGGTTTGCATTCACATAATCATTTAATATTCAACGGAGTCATAAAACTTAAAGCGAAGCTTCCATGCAAACATGAACATCTACGAGCTAACATATTTAATAAAATAAGTAAGCATACTAACTTAGCCACAAGCTAATTATCTTCTTAAATTGAGGAGCATGTAATGAACTAGGGTAAGTTTCGGTAAAAAATGGAAAGGTAAGGTTTCACTTGTGAAACCATTAAAATAAAGATATTAGATTAAGTATAAATGATCAGATGTTTTGAGCAACGAATTTTTATTTTACCTAAAGGTTGAGAAGGCTACATTTTGTTTCAGGCTCACATCATAACAAATCGCTTCAAAATGGGCAATATTTATATGATAAGAGGATTATGGCTTTACTCCTATTAACAAACAAACAAAATAAAATGGCCGAACTATAGGATCCCGCGATATTTTGAAGCGAGGACGAAGGATCGCATAGCTAATTCCACATTCATGCAATTTAGCGATTCAGTCCATCGAAACTCAGAATTAGGGCAGATAAAAATAAAGCATCTTTCAGAAAAGCCAGCCAACTGTATACTAAATTAACTCGCTTCGGAAAAACCTAGAATACGTTCCGAATAACTGCAAGGCCACAAGCAGAATTTGTTTACCACCGAGTGAACCAATTAAATGAACATTGATTATGAGTTTGTGTATGTATCGCAATAAAACCCTCTAATCATAACTACGGACCGAAATTTGCCCGTTCATTGGTCAGTTATTCATGCCTCAATTGATAAAAAGGTTAATCGAACTTTTCCGACTATTTTTTAAGTCACGTATCGGCTATAACTCTATGCAACTCAATTAAATTTACGCTCCTATAGTCCAACTTCACAATGATGAGTTTATCTAGAATAAATATATCGTGGTATTTCGGTTGAAAATGTTTGTGTTCTGGCGGAGCCCTCTGCGAAAGCAGAATTACAATAGCTTCATTTTAAATATTCCACGATCTAGTACCAATTACATAAAAATAGGAGAGCATTAATTTTACATTACTTTGACTTTTTTGTTCCTGCCTTAATTCTGGATACGATTTCCATCTGCTTTCATTCTTAAACTGATTACAATTAATATTAAAACGATATACTATTTCACGAACAGGATGATTAAGTACGTATCACTTATCTGTTTAGTGATAGAAAGAAGAAACCGTAAGAAAAACTATGAAAGTTAATTGCGACTTTGCATTTTTCATGATAGGTTGCTAAGTAACTACTTCCGAAATAAAGGTTTTATCTAAAAATTATACTACAATCATGAAACAAATTCCATAAAATAATTAAATGTACAATCTATATTTCACAGAAATAACGTTGCCTATTACTTCCTTTAATGTTCTCGTAATAAGAAGGCTAAATTGCACTTTGCCACAATGGGAATTACCATCTACTAAAAACCATATATGCCACAATAATCTCCCTTTCTTAGCATAGCAACACCTTCGTGAGTTTGCAGATTAAGGCTGCTAATACTAGAGCCTTACAATATGAAATGAAGGCAGTGTGGCCGGCATAACACTTTCTATTATTACCCAGAGCTTTACCTCCAGAACTTATTTTCCAAGGCTGAATCGACCTTAAAAATGCGGGCAAGTAGATTGCTGGGGATTGAACCTTAACTGCTACCCCGTCAGGGAAGTAAGAAAGATGTAACGCAAATTGTATTACATGTTACAACTCACGCCAGATCATTGTAACCACCATCCCTACATTTTTACTCTATTTTTGTTTCTTGTCTGTTGCTTTACTTGTTACATTATCACTTTAAATTGGCAACCCTCTGCTGCAAGTGATAAATAAATAAAAACAAATATTTCTAATCATGCGTGAAGCCAAATAAAATAATTTTGTGCTAACTTTCCATAAATTTCTGGATAAGTTATTGAGTCTGAAATTCTACGGGAGGCAATGAAAGTTTACCTCTAAAATGTATGCAGTAATTTATCTAAGAACCTGTTATCAGAAAAAAATCTTCCGGAACCCTTATTAAGATCGCTTAATTAAAGAGGAAAAATGATTGAGGTGATACGAAGGATAGCTCTTCCTTTAAAAATTAAACGAATTATCTACCCCGTATAACTGGATAAAATGCAAATGAGCAAAGTATTATCTAGAAGGGAGCGGCTCATTGGAGGAGTTAATTCGAAGAAGAGGACGTCCACCGCATAGCGAAAAGCTGTTACGGATACTTCCAGCGGACGAACGCCGCGCCTAATCCATTAGAACACGCATATAACGTGATTACTGGACCATTTACGTTTTGCCTCTAATCATATCAATTATCTGGAGGTAATTTCGAGAGAGAGATGAACCAATGGTACTGCGGATGTGAGGCAGGCGGAAAAATTGTAAAAGGACATATTTGCTTATCGGCTAGTTCATTTGCAGAGTTAAAAACGCCGATACAGTTAGTAGCCGGTCCTTGAGCTAACACGTTCCTATTCGGAGCACTATTTCCGATGCCTTTATTTCCAGTTATAATTTCCATACAAAATGAAACTATTATATTCATAGCATCTCTAAATGAATTACGGAGGCAAGCTATAACAATATGAACTCTAATCTGGTATTCTAAACCAAAGCCCTTCATATTCCTCTCTCATTACAAGCACGAATTCCGCCGATCGCCATTCTGGGAGTTTATCTTTCCACTCATTTAGTAGAGGAGTTTCTGGATGTGATATTACTATGTGGTACGATATATAACAGAGGGAGACTCCCGTAAAAATCTCTTTCAGTAAGAGATGGATGGGACAGAACATACAAAGTGAACTGTTCAGTTTAAGAATAGAAAATCCATTGCTGAAATGTAAAGAACCAGTCTTTGGCTGCCGATAAGTAAATATTAATAGGAAACTTGTTAAACGTGAGCTGGGTTTTCAGAGACAAAAATGTAAGGGCAATGGACACTTTCCAATGACTGTAACTATTTACTTGAATCTTAAGAGAATTCAGAGTTTATAAACGTATAATAGTAATAAAAGACGCAGCTAAACCTAAAACAGTAAACTGTTAAAAAAATGAACTGGAGAATTGCAAAGGTGTACATAATTATGACCTAATGCGCGACTAAAAAAATCAATTTCGTGACTAAATTCGGTCTACTACTAACATGAAATTAAAACTTAACTACATGTCCTGCAACTATTGTTTCGATTCGGTACCAAGGAAAATATATTTTTAAAGCTGATTCGTTCATCGAGCCACGGTTGTATGCACTAATTTAGAAGCTTCAGAACACCAAACACTTCACAATTAAGCTTAAGGAAAAGCATACGTTTAGCTTTCAAAATTCTTCATGGAAAGAATTTTTCTAGTTAAACGTTTTAAATTCAGCTTAAGGTTTCCATTTTCACCAAATTAAATAATAC
>KZ308222.1:907234-997128 GCA_000376725.2 Ladona fulva | reverse complement strand
GTAGGCTTTCATGACTTGAAAACAGTAGAATAAATATTATAAATAATGGTGAGAAATATATTGAGTTATTATGATCTTACGACGGAATTTTTTTGTGCTTAGGAGGACCAGATGTATACGATAATAAATATATTTTTAAACCAAATTAAGTTTCGTCATGCTTGACGGGGGTGTTTACTAGTATTAGATATATTTTACTGTCATATCCCGTAAAATGTACAGCATGTTAGCCATCAAGTGCCCCACCTACCTTCCATAGGTTTACGTGTTTCGCGCGGCGGAAGGCTTATAAACCTCACGAACATCATTCCTTCCCTTAAACCGCTCCGCAGCGCCTCGATGGGTTTCCCATCTATGAAAACAGCCGGCGGCGCTGACGATCAAAATCATATTATAGGTGGTAGTGGGTGCATTTTACAAGCGGGGAATAGGGCGAGCAATATGATAGGATGCTCCTAGATGGAAGAGACCCAAATTGATTGCCTACGGGAGGGAGGAAGATGGGAAGGAGAAAGAATATTCCTTAAGGTCTCGCATTTTACGAGATCGCCTGCGGATCCCCTAAACTCCTGATAAGGCTGAGGCGCTAGCATCAATTTCCCGCGATGCAAAGAGCTCAAAATAACGCGGAAGCGGAAGGTTTGAGTTACTGTTTTTCTTCCCTGCAAAACGTAATTTTTGAGGATTTACACTGAAAGGCGATATTTTTAGGGAATAAAATCCCATAGGAAATTGTACATGTAACATCCATGAAAAATCTCAAAATCACCTAGCCATAGAAGACCTTCCAATATTTTCACGAAGAAACAACTGGATGAACTCCTCCGATGAAGGAAGAATGATATTGCGTTGCTACGAAATATATGAACGTCATTAGCGCGTAATATTGCGGCTTGTCTACATTCGATAATTCTCACTCTGCGGCAAACCTGCGGTTTAGGACATTCATCTCCTCTTTACATTTTCTCTAACAACTTTAAAACTTCTTTTTATTGCTTCATTTAAGATACTTTTCTTGTAACACGTGTTTCGCGCTTTTTCTTTTATAAAAAAGAAAAAATATATATAAGATAACTTTTAATCACTAACTTTCTGAGCATTTTTAACAACGAAGCAAATATTCCTGAAAAGCGACGATTACTTCAAGTATAAAGATGGTAAGCATGTAAAAAAGAAGTACATTACATAACAGTATGAAAGAGTAATAGATTTATTCCAAAGAGTACCTTAAAAAATTCATCGGATACCGATTAAGGAAGAGAAAATAAGGACTCAAAAGTTAAGCAATGATAAGATAGCAATATATGATGAACTAGTAAAATAAATTCTATTATTTCTCCTTATTGCAGCCGAGTTTGAATGGGAGGTAAATACAACTTAATAATGCTTTTATTTCTGAGGAAAATATTTAGGACACTATAGTCAGAAATAGATGCAATGAATCTCCTTTCAACCACAAATAACCTGGATTCCGTATTGACTTAACTACATAAGACGCAATTCACAAATGGTAATAATCTAATACTTAAAGAAATCATACACGAAGATAGAAACGAATATAAATACACAGACCATCATTGGTATAAAGAATTATGTTTAAACTATACTAAACAAAGAGGAAAGCATTTATCTAATGAAAGTGATAAAAATATCTTCTTAGACAGACTGGGCCCATACCACTTTATCTCAATATATATAATTTAGTTTGAATGAGCGAGTGTTTGGAAACTAGGGCTTAATAAAAATTCTATAGAAGATATTTATTTCACTTCACAGCAACCCCTAATATTTCAGCTACTAATCCCTACAACAAGAAAACAATTTCGAAATCATGATTGCAATTATGAATTTCCCAGTTCCCGAATAGCCAAGTGGGCAACGTATTAGACTTCGGTGACATTGGTCCCGGGTTCGATTCCCGGTGGAGGTCCAAGTGTGAAATGGCCTCAGCTGTCGGAGCACTTTCAGCAATACTACTACCACATGATTGCAATTCGAAAACTGAAACTGGGACGTAGACCCTCATACTAGGATTTCAGAGCCCCTTCTGCAGAAATGTCAATCTGACGCAACTCTTAAAGAGAACTTAATCAATCTTGGGAAATGACGAGACACAAGCACAAGTTCAAGAGAGTCTAGTCGCGTTGGCAAAGAAGAGACGTGTATTCCGGCAACAGCACAAGAGACTGGAGGAAGTGGTAGGGGATTCAACCCATAAACTTAGAACAGGTGCGCGAGACAGGCAAGGATGAGTACGTGACGAGAAAGTGTGGGCGAGGTCATTTACCCGCAGTAACGAGGTGTAGGTCGCTCTAATTTGTAATCTTTGCCTTGTCATAAGCTTGTGTCGTCAAACAGAATTATTTATTTCCTTTAATTAGGGACTTTAAACTATAAGTAAACGAAGCGAAAGATACTTTCCTAACAAGCAATTCATATTCCCATAGGAAGAGGTATGACGGAAGCGAGACTGGTACATGTCTTGAGTGACATTTTGACAATCATTGCAGATGATTACTTCCGTCTCATGTTATGTAATGCAGAGGTGAAGTAAACTCAACTTCAAATTTTAACAAATAACTAACCAATAAAAATTACTTAATTTTTAATAAAAACCAATAACCAAGACAAGTCCGTGATAATGAGATTCATAAAATATAGGGTGATAGTAGAACTGGTGTAAAAGATTTTACAATGGAAATGGTTTTCTTATTAGAATACCCAATATAAGAAGAATCAATAATTTTTGACGCTTTAATATTTATCATTATTGTTAATATGCTCGCGCATGTCCAATGTGTCATTCTTTCATCTTTTCCTAATCTCAGCCTATCTCTTCATTTCTGCTAAACCTTTTCGGTTCTAAGTTACAATCATCTTAACTCTTCTCCTTCCTTTATTTACCGATTCACTGATTGACTGTTCCTTATAAAAACACCTCTCAGAAAGAATATCCTACTTAATGAAAGACCAATTTAATTTTACGCCTGATTTATTAATTCAATGAATAACTTTTCCTATTCGACTTTCCTACAAACCTTCTGGATAAAAAGAAACATAAAAGGAGCATAAATAATAGGAATATCAACGGACAATAAAGATTTAAATGAAAATATATTTATGGAAGACAGAGTTATATAAGCCGTGGAGGAACACGGACTCACAGGATATACAGAAGTGAAGTGAAGAAATGATTTAAACATCTTCTGATGAATCTCTGCTGCGGAGGAGTTGGTCTTTAACGATATTGGAGTGTTTGTGAGGTGCTTTCGCCATTAGCACCGATGCGTTGGCATCCTCCTATGAATTTTTTAGATTGCGCCTGAGGATCGGAATATCCGTGGGCTTTATTTAACTTAAGAGTACACCATAGCCGATGCTTACCGGTCAAAGAGAATTGTATTTCAGCTTTCCACAACATTTCTCTGATAATAAGTTATACCACTGATTCCCGTAAGATTCGCTCATTTACTAAAAGGCAAAGAAAATAATTACGGACCCATAATGCAAAAACATTATGAATACGAATAAGCGATCTCAAGTAGGAGAATGAATCACTCGTTTATTTATTTTTAAGGTACAAATCAGGATGACTAAAAATCCTAAGGGAACGCACTCCCAAAATCAATAACTTATTTAATATTCTACAATGGAATTATCTCTGAATTACATTTGTATATATCTTTATTTACTGAGGAAGAAAATTTAGAAGAGAAATGAATCATAATAATGAATCAATATAATGAAATAAAAATCCTATGATAAATTCCACATTAACTTTAACGTACCGCCGGTTTCGTCAAGGTACCTGATGATGTGGCTAGGAAATAAAAATTGATGGGGAATTTACCATAGGATTTTTATTTCATTGTATCATAAAGGAACTCAAAGTCACGCCTCAGAGAGTAGTAGTTGGAGTAGAGCAGTAGAATTATTAACAGAATATCGTACAATGAGACAAACCTATGCGGTAGAATTAAATGAAAAAGTTTCAGCAAAAAAGAAAACACTTCAAAAAGGCACACAAAAATAAGTTTCATAAAAAGTTTACTTCAAAAGGGCACTTGAGAATATTAAATACTAGCTGAAGTGCCCGTTGATTCTCAACGGGGAAAATAGATGTCGGATTATATGTAGTATGCCTATTTGTACAAAAGAGAAAATAACATCTCGCATCATCTCGTAGTTTAGTCCAACGGGACAGGTTATCGAAAACAAAAATTTTCTAATCAAAGTTCGAGGCCGAAATCTACAATCAACAATAAGAATGTGAATCATTATGGAATTTCCCTCTTATTATTAACATGTCTCAAAGTAATGTGTAAGTTTGCAAGATTTTCAACTTCCGATTCTGGTAACTTTAATCGTATAATTGTCAAGAGTCCGAAATGATAAATAAAAAGTTACTCCTCCATCTCCACTAATTTATTACGGTGCTACGCATGTTTGTTGCCCCTGTAATTCATCACTACAAATTGTTCGTGACTGATATAATTAAAATCTCTGAAAATTTTCATCCTCTTCATATCGTCATTTGCTTCTAAATGGGCCAAAATACAAATGCATTCTTATGGGAAAATGCCTGAACTCGGAATCAACAATCGCATTGGTCGTCAGGGGGACGGGTTGTTTACAACCTCAAAATTTCACAAAATATTCGCATATTTTATCTAAATTCTCGCAATTTCGAAACGAAAGCTTTATTCTACGACAATAATAAGAATCTGTATTCAATTTCCCTTCTTTTGATACTTATTTTGACTTTATACGAATATTTCTTCTAATTTAATTTTGCAAAAGAAATAAAGTCTGTACCCGATAAAATCGAACTTTACATGTATTTCTTATGGAAATCTATCTGGACGATCTTGGTTCAAACCCAGAAAATTTTGCGAATGAAAAGTTGACAGTGCTTCCTTCTGGCTCACGGAGAACACGTATGCAGAGTTTGATGCAAATCGGACAAACGGTGTGGACTCCAATCGTGAACAAACAAACACACAAACCCACAAACACAATTTCTGCTTTATACATATAGATTTCACACGATTTTATTTGCATCCAAATGAGGGTCTTTTCCTGAGGAATACTAAACGCTTACTACGGGAAGAATCTCGAACTCTTGAAACTTATCTAATTTCAAAGTTGACGATAGAGAGAAAATATTTACCCCCAGAATTACCAACATCAATATAAAATTGATCTCCCAAAAAGACGTTTTGATTCAAAATGAAAACGTTTCTCGACTAAATAGAAAGCTGAATCAGAAACGGATACTTTGCATTCGAGTTTTAACTCGAGGTTCCATCAAGACTCTACGAACCGGTAAGATTTGATGTCATTAATTATTTTTCCTAAGTCTAGACGAATGTGACTTTGAAAGAGGTCAAACTACTGCTTGATTTTCAACACCGATTTCCTCACACTATCGCCACCAAATAAACACACGCATGTTAGAAATTATTACAAACGCTATTTCGGTTATCCTTGAAAATAACAACAGCAAACAGTTTATATTTTAGCAATAACACCTTATTGATGGTAAGGATTAGTAGAGAAAACTGTTGATACTGAAACTGTAACTTCACTACCACTGAGGTACCAAGGAAATAAGCTACGTAAAGGAAGTATCTGACATTTCGCATCACATGATCTATTAACTTCAATGAATATTGAGCATTCAAATGAAAAGAAACAAGACATATGTTTCCTTATCAGCAATGAAAGGAAATTGTGCATATATAATGGCTGCACATAGGTCTGTTAACTATGTTACAACAAAAGGTAAATTTTAAACACAACGCTTATTAGTATTACTATTATCAGTATGCTATTAGTTCTTACTACGATAAAAAGGGAACTTCAACGTCGAAGCAAACTCGTCGCAAATTTGGAAGATACTTTCCACTCATTTTGGACAAGTAAATAGATATTACCGATACAAATTAAGTCTCGCGGAGGAACCCAGAAGCTGAAGTCACTCGAGAAAAAACAACAGCTTCAACTGAATAATGATATTTATATTCCAAACATCACATCAAAACGTCGTGAATTTAGAAAAATCAAGCTGAATAAAACAAAAATCCACAGGGCAATCCATAACGTCGCAGTTTCCTAAAACGAAATAATTCTAAAAACATCCATCCACCCATCTCGAGAATATTTAGGAGCTTTTCGTGGAAGAATAACTTCTGAAAATCCTTGAAAACGTCACATTCAAAACATTCATCGCAAGACTTATCGATCTTTTACAAAGAAGCGCGTGAAGAACAAGGGCACTTGTCACCAGGAGAGGCGTTAATGGCCCTCCCACGCCTTGCTTGGCCAGCATTCATTACTCTCTCATTAAAATATCCTCGATTCAACTCCTACAGCGTCTCAAACGTCTCTACAGCTTAAAATACGAGAATAACGGATTCCCGAAAGCGCCTCATCTTTAAAGCCTTACTCTCCGGAAATACAGGAGACAAAGAATCCTTGTTTTAATAAAGAAGTCCTAGCACTTGCTGCAATTTTTCCCGGAAATGTTTGATGGCTTTCGTGCGGATTGAGACGAAGGAAGGGATTAATTAAAACGTGCTCCTGTAATTCGGGTGAAAACGACTTTGAAAATTTAATAAGATGCTCGTTATTTGGATTATTTGGCGATGGGTGCCGGAAAATGCAGGGGTTTGTTCGCAGGCAGATAGAAGATTCTAAAGCATTCGCGTCAGGAGGCAAATTAACGCTTCAAGAGGAAGAAGTTCAGTAAGATTACCGAACGGATATGGGAATCATTAGAATCTAAAGAATCTCGTCTTTTAACTCGACGCAGAGCATGAAATATACGATTTCGACACTTCAGTATCTGAAAATCCTAGAGAAAATCATAGAGACTTATTGAAACGTTGATTTGAATATCAAAGATGCACTTTTCTTTAAGGGAATTACGAGATGCGTAAGTATTAAGATCTCTATTTTTTTCTGAAAAAGTACTCCCAAGAAATTAAAAACTTACGCTACTTCTCGTCGTAATCTCTGTGAAGACTGCCATATTCTTCAAAAAAATTGTGGCCATGATTCTATGGCTGCTGAGAACACTCCTTTAGGGATGTGTTTTTCCCATTAGAAAATCACTGGGGAATCAAGTTGCGTTAATTTATGGTGCTATCATCTATGTTACAAAACCAGAAATAGATTTCAGGCTAAAATATTCAGGCCGCATCCTTGAAAAGCAACCGCTTCTTCTACTTACTGTCAATGTTGATAAAAGATTTGGAGGCCTTAAATATTGAGCGCATCTCGTATTACAGAATTGTATATTTCATTCGCTAGTTCTGAAATGTTTGACGTTTCAAGTCAGTTTCCGCGTTAAGAAAATTTTACAACAATTGGATGTAAAGTCTCAAAATCGTCCTTAACAAAGTCTTATTCTGTAAGGTCGAAGGTTTCCGCGGCGATCGGCTGTTTCCATGATATATTTTCCGGGATTCCACCGCGATGTACGTAGCAGCAGCGACGACGTTTCTTTCTTTCGAAGTTCTTCGACCTGAAGAAGCCTACTGCAACGTAGGCGAAACGTCGTCGCTGCTGCTACGCCCATCGCGGTNCGTCCTTAACAAAGTCTTATTCTATTTCATAATAAACTTCTTTCCACTACATTTTTCCAAAAAAATTCTCAAAAGATATTAATTTGGTTTTCCAGCCCACAAATTTTTACGTCAGAGAATGACACATTCCTAGTTCAGATGGCAATTCTTAAGCTTATTTCATTTATTTACTAAAGAGAAGTAAATAAATATATAAAATATACGAATACTTGTCTCTATAATCAACTTACGCAAAAGGATCGCTTTCAATTTCTTGTTTATAATATGATTTCCTTCTGGCACGACTTTGTGGTACGTCTCCATCAAGTAAAACAATGAATAGTAAAACATTTACCCGTGCCACAAAAAATTGCTTTATTGACGTGCCTGAAGACGCGAAACCTAGGCGGCAAATAAAGCAATGTTTCGTAGCACGGGTAAATGTTTTATCAATTATTAGTTTACGTTCATATTATACTTCTTGAACAGTTTCAATGGTTGATTATATACAGCGATTAAAAGACAAAATCAAAGGATGGTCCAATATCCTAGAAACAGATAATATTATAGTCATCAAAATATGGCAGATAGCTTTAATTAGAACAAAGTAAGTGATAAAATACCTTCTAGAGGTGACGAGTCAATCGCAGCTACACCACAAAACCGCCAAATATTCGAAATCTCTGTAATTCTTGGCAAAGAGAAAAGAATAACCCCGGGCGAACTTAACGACAAATCCGTTTACGTTCGGAAAAAAACAGGTCCCAACGGACGCGCGTGGGAAAAATCTGCAAACATCAGATAATGAATTCTAAAAGCACTCCACCGCGAGCAATATCGAAAAAAAAGACTAAAATCAGCGAAAAATCCGGATATGACGCGAATGTAAAAGCAAATTCTGAAAAATTCGTACGGAAAGAATACGGTTGATGAGTAACGGGAGATATGGCCATAAATTAAAATAATTTTGCATTCGGCTAGAGAAATACACACAACGAGGAAATAGCCCCGTCTCATCCCCATGCTACGTCACGAATAATTAACTTGACTTGAAACATCTATCATCCAAAATCTACCGGGGATTCTGCGTCCTAGTTAATCAAATACGCCGCCTAATTGGAAGCCGGTGAGTAAAATTCATCAGCCCATTTATCTAAATCTCCGGACGACTCTCATTAGTTACTTTACCTTTATTTAGTTGGGCTTGGATATCAACTGTTACAAGATCATTCAGGATAAACCATTTGTAGTTATAATTGGATCACTTCTCAATACTATCCTTCTTTCCCATCAAGTTGTTTCAATGCGAAACCATTCTCTTGGATTGATTTATATAAAATTCTTCAGAGCTAATACCTTCACATATATCGTCATTTTCCTACTATTTTTCAATATATTTCCACAAAAGCCAGTACAAAAAATTAAGATCAATTTCCATTTTTCTGAAAACCATAGACAAGGAATTAAAGATTAAGCTGTGATTAGGGCAACACAAAGAGGTTATTTGTATCTATTTGAAAACTTTGAAGCACAACCTGATGATTAACTGAAACCTGTTTCCAAGGAGAGAAAACTTAAAACATGGAGAATTATGAATTCAAATAAGTCAAACGCATTTTATGTTAAAATTATGGTAAGCTTCGGCTTACTTTTCCTTCATCAAACTTTTTAAGTCTTCAGATATTGATCAACAAACCTATGAGGATCACAAACGGAAATAATTCTTATCTTTTGTATCTTTCATTCTCATGCTAATTTAGTAATCGTTTACGATGCAGAATCGAGTACAATAGGAAAAATCCAATGAATATTCTTATTTTATCCAACAATACTTATAATAGGCACGAAATAAGGAGAAGTTCTTATTAAATAAATACATAAATACCTGTGAGATAATGAAAATTAAACTTAACAAGTGTCTGAAAACCACTGATCGTCATGGAAATTATGTATCCGAATGTCATTCTCATTTATTAGATGTACTACGTTATAAAAGTAATAGCAATGAGACAATACGTAGAAATTTTCCGTTATTTCCCACATAGAGCCAAGACCTAACAAGTGAAGCGTCGAAAGAGGCTTAAATATAACATGTGGACACTTTAAATGGAAATGAGCTGTGATAAGTCAACCTCCTCTCTCTCTTTCAAATTGCTAATATTCTCATCATAAATCATCTCTGTTATTTTGTCATGTCCATATTTGTCACGCAGATTTTCTTTCCACGTTCAGTCACAACCCAGTCACTAATAGACTCAGTATGCAAAGGCGTTTTCTCGCGGAAGGCCATAATAATGGAAGTAAAACTCTCGTACACTTCCTACACTATACACTTCTACTTTGTAACTTTACGACAGATTTAATTACCAAAAGTCACTAATAACTTCTTACATACTGTTTATGACGCATATGCCACCTACTGTAAACAATTGCCTATATGCAGCCATTTTCATCTTTTTCGGCAATAGTAAGCAGTACTTACTAAGCACCTGTATAACTGATCACATACCATTCATCGCAAACTCGTGTATTCTTCCACACTTCTACAAGGGTAGTTCCAGAAGTACCCAAACTAACGTATAGATGGCGGTTGTTGTTTGAAAAAAAGTAACTATGGTCGAAAGAATCAATCTTAAAAGGCTTAAGTTTGAAATTTCAAGACGCTACGTTGTTTAGTTTAGTTTGTTTGATGGCCATCAACAGTGAACGTTGTTCAGAAGTTCAGAGAAGTTCTCTCTCAGAGAATTTGTGAAGGGAAAAAATTGGTCATCGTCATGCGATACAATGCTTGCATATGAAAGATCTCAGTCCGACCCAAGAGACTTTGGGAGACATGTGGAGATAGGTCTATATGCAGACGACCTCGCCATGTTTGCCTCCTCCATTAACAAGGAGCAAGCCGTCCGATACCTCCAAAGGGCGGTGGATGAGATGGAAAGCTATTACAAAAGATGGAGAATCAACTTGAATCGGGAGAAAACGAAAGCGCTTCTCTTCCAACCGTATAAGCGAGCTTAACCGAGGCTGCATTTGGAGCTAGATGACCATGTAATACCCAGGAGCCAGGAGGCAACATACCTTGGGCTACGGCTTGATGCAGGGCTAACATGGAAACACCACACAACATATGTGATTCTTAGGATGAGGGGAGTGAACAGAAAGCTGCGTCCCCTTTTAACTAATAGCCGAATTCCCCCTAAGGAAGAAACAGATGGTGTACAAGTCCTGCGTCAGGTCTATAGCAGCCTACGGAGGACCCCTGTGGAGCTCGGCTGCCACATCAAGAATGAAGACCATCGAAGCAGAGCAGAACAGAGAGCTGTGGAACTGCCTGGGGATCCCACCATTTTCCTATACCCGCAGCGCCTCCATCCGAGCAGAGACCAAAACGGAAGAGCTGGCCGAATACTTAAGAAGAAGAGCAAAGAAGTTCTTCACTTCGGGCAGGCACTCCAAGCGGATCTGCTCCGCAATGAACCACGTCCCAGGGACTCCTACAAAAGGCCTGTTGCCTCCATCGACAAGGCGCTCTGGCCCACCTCCAAATGTCGCAGAATGAGTTAGCATTCTGCGACAAGGGTCACATCAAGTTTAGGATAAAGAGAAGAGACTTAGAATCCAACATGGATGGAAAGTCACTAATGAGATATGGGGCAAACCAGAAGAAGCGCGCGAATATCAAAGCCGAGCTGGATTCCACTCTGGGAGAGTCTGCTACTTCGTTTACAACAATAAAATATTGGGTAGCAGAGATTAAAAAAGGCCGTACAAGCTGCCAAGACAAACATCGCAGCGGTCGACCAATTGAGGTGACAACGCCAGATATGGTGAAGAAAACTCACAAAATGTTGGATGTAAGTCCGCGAGCTAGCAGACAAAGTAGACATTTTAAAAAGTACTGTACATTGCATACTGACTGTAAATTTGGACATGAGAAAGCTGTGTGCGAGATGGGATGCCGCGTTTGATCACAATGGAACAAAAACAGCGGATGTTTAAATCGAGATTTGCGACGTTTCACAGAAATAAAACTGAGATTTTGTATCGATTCATAACCATGGATGAAACAGGGGTCCATCATTTCACACCTGAGACGTAAGAACAGTCAAAACAATGGACTGCAAGGGGAGAATCGGCTCCAAAAAAGGCGAAGACAGTTCCATCTGCTGGCAAGTTCATGGCGTCAGTTTTTTTAGGATGCGCGCGGGATAATTTTCACTGATTATCTTCAAAAAGGAAAAACAACTAACGGCGAATATTATGCAAACTTATTGCAGCGTTAGAATGATGAAATAAAAGAAACGGGCGCAGTTGGCGAAAAAGAAAGTGTCGTTTCATCAAGACAATGCACCAGTTCACACATCTGTTATTGAGATGGCCAAAATTAATGAGTTGTAGTTCGAATTGCTTCCTCCTGCACCATATTCGCCAGATTTAGACCCCTTGAATTATTTTCTCTATCAAAACTTGAAAAAAAATGTCTCGTTGGTAAATGATTTGATAACAATGTTCCAGTCTGCGGTTAATGGCTATTTTGAGGAGTTTGACGGTTCTCACTAAAAACAGGGTATCGAAGTTATCGAGCATCGCTGGGAAAAGTATATTGAGCTAAAAGGAGACTACGTTGAGAAATAAAGATATTTTTTCCCAAATTTTTCAATTTTTTATTTTTTAGGTCAGAAACTTCTGGGACTAAAATCATATTTCTCGATCTATCTATAATATCGGTTTCCACACACACCGCTTCTTTAGGATTGATTTTTATTTCATTTAAGCGCCAACTTGGGTCTTTAACCCGCAAAATATTCTTCTGTAAACTTTTTCAAAGCTATATCTTTCTCAAAGACAAACAGAATTAACAATTAGCGGCATGACTGGGACTCGAACCCAAGTCTTCCACTTTGGAGTGCCCTCAAAGCCTCGAGAATAGAACCGACACGGCATGGTAGCTTAGGAATACCTGCCCAGATAGTGAGAGAACTGGGTTCGAGCCCCACTCATGTCGCTATTTTTAATTTATGGTATTCTTGGATTTTAAGGCGCTCACCTCTATATGCAATGTTAAACACCATTCTATCATCCCAGCTACATCATTAAGTTTTATTTGTCGAAGGGAAAGGTGAAGAAAATCCCCTTCATCTTAATTTTTATCCATTAAAGATGGTTAATTATTATCTTCGGGAGGCAACGACCAAGCGTTACAAGGAAAAAATCGCTAAAACAGATAGTTACTTCGGGTCGTTCTTTCCGTATAGCATCAGAGAATCTAATAGGGTAGATTAGGTAAGGTGTTAATACACCCCCTGTCATACGCTACTTGCGGCTTGCTGGGTACATATCTAAATCTATTATTAATTGATTTTGATTACGGATAACAAAAAGAGCAAAGTAAAAACAAATGCTAGATAATAAAGTAAAAACAACGCAAGGATGACTTGCATCCTTGGATAATGGAGTTTTCGCGAAAGCCTTGCTCTGTACCTCTACGTCTTAGAGCGGCGATGGTTAGCTTACGGGAAAAAAGAATCACGTTCCGTACACAACTGAAGGCACGTAGCTCTCGTTAATGCAATCGTTCCTCTTCACTCAGCAACAAAATTTCCTCTGAGAGTACTTAAAGAGAACGAGTTTGAGCGGTAAAATTTACCCATTTTCGACAGAAAAAGGAATGCTTTCCCATTCCGGCCCAAATTAAAAACGTCGAAGGAAATATATATCGGCGAGGAAAGTTCCCCATTTGAATGGGCAGAGAAAATTAAAATTCGAGCGACGGGAAAACAATCAGAGTTAATAGGGTGGGACCATTTGAAGGTCCACTCGAGGAAGGGCAAACAATTCGGGTAATCAGATTAACCGATTGCTCCAATTTTTCCAGCTCTATCGACGGAGGGACAACGGAGATGGTAAAATTAAACCGTCTAGCTAGAGAGGGCTCTAGATTAGAGAAAGTATAGACGCTGGTAAATTCTATGTTATCTATCAAGGAATCGATTCAAATTGAAAACCTGATCATAACTAATTAATTCTGGCGATATTTTTTGGAACCTCTCCATAAGTTGAAGAAGCTGAGCTCCAACTTCCGCATTATAAACCAGAGCGCCATAATCTTGTGATATAACCCTAAATGCATAATGCAAGAAACGAAATACTACTCTCCTGTTCAAACTTTAAGCATTTAAATCCAGCAAAAATCAACGTGATTGGCGTGATTCAGAGGAAAGCCATGAATAAATCAACCAATCAACTTTGTGACATCCACAGCGATTCATTTTGGCAACTAGTTCCACTAAAGCGGATGATTATCTAGCACAGAGTTGGGGAACTTGCGGGCTTCAGGCCACATGTGGCCTTTTTCAGCGTTCAGTGTGGCCTTTTAGTTACTTCCTGGCAGAAATATTCCAACTTAAACATTTTTTGATCTTAATAATGAGGCCAAATGAAAAATAAAATGTAAAACGTTCTCTATCAGTTTACTCATCGAATCGATTCGTTTTCCCATATAAAATGTCGATGTTTAATAATTTGAATGCATACAAAACAAGAGCGGCCTAACGGTTTCACATGTGGTATTTCTAATGAGACCGAAATCTGAATGTGGCCATCCGATGGAAAAAAGTTTGTTATCGCTGATCTGTAATCATTCCAAGGAGAATCAAAGACTTTGTAATACGTTTGATTCAAATTTATAGGGAAAGGAACGGTGTGTGAGATATGGGGGTAAAGAAGTTAAGGAAAAATTCACTTTAATCGATAAAAATTCCGTAGGTAAATATTTTGGATTCAAATAAAATATTATCTATGGAAATTATATGGTCGGTTTATAGATTAATTTTTATTCTGATACTTTATTTAACACCATGGACTAGGGACATAGCCAGGATTTGGCTTTGGGAGGGGCTCAGGACAACGGAGAAAACACAAATTTGCCTAACATACGGGGCTGAGATAAATTACACCGTATCTTTAATAACATGGTAACATATTGGTGTGCATTGACGGATCCAGAGACAGTATATGAAGGGTGAAACTTCTTGATTACATTGTAATACTAGCAATTTTCCTAGGATCTGACAGGTATTTGAATTAAAATTAGCTTGTGAAGTTTCTCCAAACACTCTACTGCATTTATCGCGACAAAGTAGGCATTTTAAAAGTTAACTGCAGATGAGTTTATAAATACAATTTCGGGCGGTCATACTTCCCCTTGAATCATCGAACTATATCGGTTGTCACTGGAGGTATAAACTCCATAAGCCCCACTTGAACACATTATCGATATTTTCAAATTTTATATGAAATCCCTTCGCCGAAATGACTGAAGCAGAAGAAATTAACCGTTGAATTTAAAATGCTTGGTTTATCCTGGATCGAAAAACTCTGGCTCGTTAAGATGTCAAAGACACTTCGACAGTGTGCGAAAGGCCAATGAAAATAATTATGAATGAAAATCAAGGTCCGTGCATGAGTTTCGTCGCACCGCTGCTGGAAATGGGAAATGAATAATTACAAACAAGAATCTTTCTTAAATCAAATGTGCACTTCGGATGCTCGAAGCGACCGGTCTAAGCAATTACTAAATAGAAGGGAAGGTTGAAGATAAGTTAGACTTTAATTGCCCACGGCAAAGGTGATTTTGAGAGAGGATGAATTCTGAGGCCGCCAGATGGTTCAGTAGTAGCAGCTTTGCAATACGATGTGTGCTGAGAACGCAATTGAGGAGAACGTGAGAGATTCGGTGGGTGTCGGCGGAATGCGTGGGAAGATACGGAGGCAATGGACGCCCCGATCGATAGTCGACGTAAGCGTCCGACAGGGAGAGTGCACTGTCTTTCCCAACTCGCAGTAAAGGACGCAAGTCCCTTCGTGGACTCCGGTAGGCCTCTTTATAATTCATGTACAGCAATGAATAAATAACATTCGCTTAACATTCATATCCATTACAAATCTGCTGACACGTTCGAATGTAAAATCACACATCCTTAGCATACATTATAACAGTTATCTGAACAATCGTGCACAAGATATTATTATGTTAGATGACTGTGCACCTCGATGATCAAAGCATTGCATAAAAAGGGAAGGCTAATGTTAGATCGTTATTTTCACTGTAAATTCGTGGTCTTCGTACATACATTTCACGATTACTGCGGTTATCGAACCCGTGATAGTAGGTTATCAACCTACTGATATTAAAAAGCTCGTAATTAAACCGACAGCTTTGGGTTAGATAATCTAATTAACTGGGAAATGTATCACTTTACACCTAATGCACTAACTCTCAGGCAATTAATGAAATCAGGGAAATTAGTAATAATGTAATATTTCATCACTGTGCATCTTTAAAGACCCTTTTCTCTGAAATAATTGAACGAGAAATACCGAGCCAATTATTACTTATCCCGCGTAAATTGAAACTATTCAATCAATAAATGCGATGGGTCTGTGCTGACTCACTGAAGTTTTACGTTAATTTTAAATTTAAATTAACTGTTGCTACAAATAAAAATTAATTATTACTGTAACGGATACATGCATAAAGAGGTCTTTATAGGCCAGGGAAATAAAATTAGGAGAGCATGAAGTACACAAGTTCTAAAGTAAAAGCACCTATGTTCACTAGTACTTCAATGTATACATGTAATACTAGAAGATAATAACTAGAAAATTGGGGTGAAATTTAAAGCAAAAGTACATACCCGTTTACCCGTACATGTACAGCACTAAAAAGCAAGTTTTGGATAACGAAACGATTAATACAATATTTTAAAAAATTAGGGCTATTTCATATTCTCATGTATTCTCATTCTTTTCTCATTTATTCTTATTCTATTTCTTCATCTAAATTCAAGCATGTGAACCATGCGCTTCTCATCGCTTATCCACATTATCATTTGTCTACGTATTTATCAACAATTGGGTCTATTCCAGTATCACATTTTTCTACTCATTTTAACATTAGAAACTATAACGATGAGAATGAATAAGGAAGTACCCAAAGCATCCTATCATATGAACGCGACTAAAATATTCCATTTTTGAAAGCGTTTACATTTTACCGCTACAGCAAATCCCCGACGGGAAAATAATACGGAAATGATACAGCGGAGCATACAGCTTCCCTCGCAGCCCCAGCTTTGCATCTGTATCATTGGCCGCGTGAGAAAAGCACAGCAAAAAACAAGAGAAAGTCGCCGGAGAGGAATAACCGAATGCGGTTGCCGCGCTTCTCCCTCGCCGGAAATGGAAATTTCCCCTGCCGCACACGCACCGCGGCGACTTTCCATTACGCGCGAGGAAAACGCTTCCCGCCGGAGATACGCATACGAGCAAGCCTACGCGTTGGAGCGAGTCGAATTCCAATTTTCGAAGCGATGAGGAATTATTATTATTTATCGAAAAATGAAAAACATGCCGTGTTTGCTTCGGCTTGATCGAATCCCTGACCCGAGCCAAACAAACACAAGAATGGAAATTAAATGAATATTTGAGAGGAACTCTTTGATACCTATACATCTTTCCCAAAGCAAAACCAATAGAAACGCGGGTGGATAACCGCTATAGAAAATCTAGAGAGGAATTTTTGCAACGTTGAACTCAGCATACGCCGATGGAGATAAAATGGAGGTATCACATTCTCGCATACATATTGAAAATATCAATTTAGGGCGTTTATACTTGGAGATGTTGTTCACGAATTCTCACAGTTTTAGGGAGTAGTAATTTGGCTATACATTGAAATATGTACCCATGATCAACTGAAATTATTTGAAAACAATTATTTAATGCAAGCCGATCAATTCCAAATTTCCTCATGTAGCAGCTTTTTGGCACATCGCAAAGGGTTCAAAGCGTCGTAAGTGTGTGTTCTCTCTTTTACAGTCATATGTCGACTGCGGAAAAACGAATCTTTGAGGCGTCTATTATCAATTTTCTTATATTTTCTCTGCTAAGTAACAGGGTGGAAACATAATATCCGCCACGTCTTCTGAAAGCAAGTTTTACCTGAACAAATGAGCAACTTTTAACCTGAAGTTCAAACTCCTAATTTGCATCAGCAATTCTCAACGAAACGCAGAGATTTACGCTAAACGTTTTCCAATTCAGGAATGCAAAGACTACTTGCAGGGTAACGGTTGATAGAATGTGTAAAGATTTATTAAACTTAGTTGACTAATATATTGCACAGCAAAACAAAGTGCAAAAAAGCTCTAAAAACTACACTATTAAAAAAGATCTGAGAGACATCAAAATAAATGAAGGTACCATAAAGATGGTAATCTCTAAGCTGCTCATCTATGCCTATTTCCAGAATGCCCGCTTTATTTTTAATAGAAAGCCATCAGCTGCAGTTGTGATTATTACCTTTAACATATTATTCATTATCCATCGTGTGATTATATAATATAGCCTCTGTCTCTAAACTAGATGAAAATAATAGGCAGTAACACGATAGTTCATACCAATAACAATCTAAGAGCATTTTTATGTTCAGACACAAGGTCTCTAATGAGGCGGGATTGAGACTAAGAAGTCTCTCCTTTCATCTAACCTGTCGGTATAAATAAAAACAAATAAATTAGGGAATAGAAATAGAGAAAAAAATTAAAGATTTGCGGATGTAAAAAATCTAAGTAATATATTAGGGAAAAAATATACGCAGTAGAAAAACAACCACAAGAAGGGGGGTGGAAAAACCTGCACAAACACACTGATAGTAGTACAAACTAAAAGACGTGAAGGAAACTGTGTATAAGAATACAAATTAGTACTACTACGGATGTGTGCGATTTGAAATTTCGCCGGTGCCATCTTAATCATTTTGATCCTCTACGGTCAAGTGGAAAAAATGTCAGAGAGATGAAACTTATCGGATATATTGTGCACTATAGCAGCACCAAAACACCGTAAACTGAGTCAATCAGCCTAATATTGAGGGAAAACTAATATTAATTTAGGCCAGTAATTTAGAAACAGCGACAATTACCCACGAAATTAAAACAAGGGTTAATAAATAAGAAAGCATCTGAAAAAAATTAATTAATTTTAACACATCACTTCACGATTAAATTATCTGAAATCCAGCAATTTTTCTCCCATGAAGACAGTTTTTCGTTAACTATTTCCATAAAGCAAACATCAAATCCGAATCATCTACCTTTATATCACACTAAAAACAACGTAATCGGGGATAAGGTTTGACAACCAGTGAAGCAGTTGTAGCACAGGAAATAATACAAACAGATTCACAATCCCTTGATTTCTGTCGCTTCTCCATGAGTGGCAGCATGGCGGAGCATTCCCGATTAGGAAATGCAATCGGCGATTTTTTCGGCGAGTCTAAAATGACACGCTGCCATTCAAAATGTTTGCATTAACTGGTTCATTAAGTTCAAACATAGACAAGTCAGCCCTCTAGTGGGATATGCTTCGGATATAGGACTACAACAACAAAAGGACGTGAAATTGAATTGCGTGCATGTGATTGAGACCAGAATGAAAACGTACAGCGCTTTTGTTGCGTGAATATCCTTTCCATTAACGAATTTTGCGAGTAAAGGCAGCGCTAAAAAAAAACCCGTTTTCTAATTACGCCGAGGTATGACAAGTATGTGTAAAAATAATGGGCATGTAAAGTGAAATTCGTTAAAATGTCAAATTTAGCAGATTGATACGAAAAATTTCAAAAATAGACATTATGGATCTTTTAAAATCTGTATTTGCAAAAGAAATGGTAAAGGACGAAGTGTAGGTATGCGAACAACGATGAAAGCCAAAATAAGGCGATTCCTATTCTAAATTATAGAAATAACTACCCAATGGGACTAAGACGAGAATATAACAATTATTTTACGTGTTAACGACTGTGTTTGTCACTAAGTTACTCATAGAGATAGAAAGCAGTATGGTAAAATAAGTTGGATTGCCGCATTATATCTGTCGTATGAAAGGGTAACATTTAAAAAACCAGAAATTTAGATAATATTTTATTTATAGAAACAATACATTAAACAGTTATTTATTTTCATTTGATACTCTTATCAATTTCCGATGCAAAATATCTACTTCTTTTTTGAACAGAAAAATACGTAAGTAGAATATATTTATAGAATAGATATAAAATGCTCGTGATTACAAGAGTTTGACAGAAAGGCAAGACTGCACACAGTGTTTACTGATACGCTAAACATTAAATGTACGGTTGAAGGAACGAAAACCACACATCCCAAACATCGAAATCAAAGGGAAGCGATAAAGAAGAAATCGACCAACCAACACTAACGTAACTCTTTGGGTTGGGGAAAGCATTGGTTCCAATTGACCCCCCAATGAAACTCATGCTCCACAGACAAAGCTCAGATCATTCATCTTCAGATCCATAGCTGCGAATGGCAGTAAAGGTCTACGAGGGGCACGCGCACACGGCCTTAGGAACTACATTCCGGGGGGCATACGTACGTCCGGTGAGGCCATAAGGGCGAATCCTAAACAGAGAATTGAGCGTGTAAAGGTCAACCATGATAAGATGCATTTCCACGGTCGTAACACAAACCGAGCTCATCTGGACGTTCAGCCTGCATAGACTTAGAAAGTATCGATCGATCCATGCGATAAAGATTTAAAGAAATGAATATTCGCACGATGGCCAACTGAATCAGCAGGTGAACTTCAGAAATTTCTAAATAAGGACTTTTATGGACAGCTTTGGTGACAGTAATATTTCCATCAAAATTAACACTTGATAAATAAAACTATGCACGATAACCACTCCGCTACCGGTCGCGGTAGCGGAAAATCTCCCACTCGAAGGTATCCAATCCAAAGAAAAAGATACCTTCTTATCTCCTACCCAGTTGATCGTACACTAAAACATTTTTAAACCGCTTTATTACTATAATTCTAAAGGGAAATTAGCATTATTTTCATATAAATGCTAAAAAGGTTTGATATAAAAATATTGAAATCAATTATATCATTATAAATTAACCACAAAAAGTGCAAGGTTTTAATCTTAACCAACTAAAGCAGTAGAATTAAGTAAAAAATCTGTGATTCTGAAATAACATATACGAGGTGATGGTGTGGACGGTGCATCAAAGTTCATAAAAAACAAAACCATCCCTATTTTAATATATTAAAGGAGTCCAAAGCGTTATGCTTGAAGGTAAATTTATTTCAAATTAGTTCCAAACATATAAATCCACCAATTACTCAAAAACAAATTATTCAGCACGAGCATATCCATGACGCAATTCACTCAAACAACTGAAACCTGGAATGACCCGAACGAAAATAGCCCTCACAATTTTACGTTTCTAGCATGGATCAAATAAAGCTTCCCGTGCACGCACCATTCGATGCCGAAGGAAGCGAGTTGCGAACGGACGCGCACTTGACAAAGGACTAAAGGAGATGCGACAGACAGTCCCAGAAAGGGACAAAGGTCCTCTCAGAGACGGAAAGACAACCCGAGCCTTTCTCGTGACCGCGATCCGACGTTGCTGACATGTCAAGGAATGGAGGCGGGAGTGCTACATCAATTACTCCCGCAACGAAGACACTAATCGACCCATCCTCTCCGCCCAATTCGACTCCCGGCTTTGCCCCATTTGACTAAATCGTGTTCTTGCGATCGACGTCATTTTAGTAAACCTCATTCCTTATCCTTTGGCCTATGTGGTGAATTTCACTCAGACTATGAAATAGTTGCGACAACATTATGAATAGATTTAAGAGTATAATATAAAACAGATTTAATTGGTCTACTTTCAGTACATATTCGTGCACATTCCCGTAGAGGGCGAGGGGCTGAGACCTGCGGGCAATGTGTATCGCTAAGTACTCTCATTTTAAATGTTCCCACTTACGTCCCACATCAAAACATATTTCTTAGTATAAAAAGCCTGGTAAGTTCGTGGACGTATCTTAAATTCAGGTGATTTTGACGATAAGCGGTCAAATTTTGTATGAAGTAATTTATAGCATACATAAACAATATTTAGAATTTCCATGAATATATTTATGAAGATAATTACTACCTCGTCGGTAAATGAAAGGACCAGATCTCTAACATGATTCATTATAAAGTTAAGACCCTCCAAAGTGCGAAAATTTCGAAATTTTAAAATTTAATAACTTAGCAACAAATGAACAATGTTATGAGGCTGAAATTTCGACGATGATCGTTCTTTTGGTTCTGCGAAAGCGTGAAAAATTTCAGAACTTTTAAAAATGGAGGTCAAATTCTGTCCGATTTTCTGTTGAAATGAACCGCCCTGTTTCACTTCCACGTGTTCTTGCGATCGACGGTATACCGACAAACACCATTCCTCCCCTTCGATCTATTATGTTACTGAGTAACAAATCCCTTAAGAGGATTAGTCTAATTGCGGCACGGAAGAACTTCTTCATTTACCCAAAATGCTTCACGGCGTTTCCACGCCCTAACACGCGTGACAGGGAAGAGTAGGAAAACAAGGGATTTCAATCGGCTACGAAGGAGAGAAGCATCGCTGCTGTTGCAGCTGCGGACTCCCTTTTACCAATTTACCCCTCCAAACTTCAATCAGTTGCCGAGCAGTTCACGGCGTAAAGGGAGAATCGCGCTTCTCTCCACAGGATTCGTTTTTATTGTTCAGTAAGTCCTAATTTTAAGGCGATGATCGAAGTGAATGGGCAAAATTTGATTACTTCTTTCGTCCCATGTAATTGTTGATATTATATGGTAATTTATTTGTCAAAAAAGAGAAACAAGGTGCTGAATGCCATTACCATGAGAAAACGAAACCAGTGTATTTCAAGCAAGTAATTTAGGATGATACATTTTTGAAATTATTCAGTAGTTTACAGCCAAAATAGTGTGTTTCTGTCTAAAATACTGTTCATATACCATATACATCGCATAAGTAAAAGAATTTTGCGAAAATGCTGACAGGAAAATTCTAAATTCTGCAAAAGCAAATGCTGTTCACTATAGAACAATGATTCTGCAATTAAATGCATATCATAGTTGAAGACAGGCTCAAATTTTCATACTTATAAGTAGCGATACCATTAAACAGTATAAAATGTTGCAAATTCAATGTATTTATCATTTATACTGCGACCAAAAGAATTTTGAGGCAAAGGAGAAAATGAACTTCCTTTTGTCCAGCCTGGCAGATGAGGTCAGAAAGCTTTGAATAACTGGGAGAAGTCGCTAAGTAAGAATACACAGTTATACAACTAAAGTATGAAAACCTGCATGAAAGAGTAATGGCACATGCATAGGGTATTTTGGAAGGTATTGAGAAAGTAAATGACGTGCAGGACTAAAATGATATGCCAATAACTTGAGTCGTATATTCTGATAGGTATAGTTTGACAAAAACCCGTACATTCCTCGCCTTCGACTCATATTCGACACCGCTAAAGCAATTCCTCTCCGTGGCTGTCGGTCGAACCAAGTGGTGCTTCTGAATCACCATCTTATACAAAATTATCAGCATTAGGGAAACACACACTAAATTCGAACGAATTGAACGAAAATTCGTACCTACTCGAGATACATCTTCCCACTACGCTATTCATATTTTTAAGGCGTAGTGTGCTTCGGTTGCGGTGTTGGGAGGCACCATATTCAAATTACATGATCCCCATTAAATATCCTTAAATCAAGCTTGTAAATGCAAGAATATACTTTGCTTCATGCAATGACTCTTTACCATTAGAGAGACTTTTAAGAATAGCTGGAGTGGTTAACGTACTAACGTAATCCGTTTTTTTGTTCCTTGTTCTGGGTTCGAATTCGAATTTTTCTCGTCAGGGAATGGCTTTGTGTGTTCCACAGTAATAATAGTATTTAAATAGGATCTAATTGGAATCTTTCTGTTTCCATTTTATAATCATAATTATTATTATTAAGTCAAGTCAATTACTTGGTATGCATTTTAAAAAAGATTACAAAACATGAGCTATGAAACTATCTTTAAAGACTGTAAACATTTTTTGTCAAGGTTACCCGCCATATTACCAGAGATTTCAAGAAGATCAAAATTCCCTACATTTTCCAGGTTTTCTTGGTTTCCGGGTTGGTGGAAGCTTGTAAAGAGCTTTGCCTATTTAACTTCATTTTTATTGTGGTACATGAATTTCAAATCTTGTTAAAGAAATTGCGATTTTGATAAATATGCATGTAATGCATGGATATTCGAGTCTTTGAAGAGTAGTGACATCTCTGTTCACTGCAGTGGTACTCGCATTTTCTTTTCCTCAAACTTCTTCAACGACCGTAATTGGAAAACTTGGTAATGTAAACAACTTATCAAGTCTTCCTTTGATACGAAATCTCAAAAGATCCGGTACGGACTCTTCAGGTGATTATAAAAATTGAAACGAAAGCTAAAAAAATCGAGTTTTTCTCATCTTTAAAATGTTTCAGGCATATAATTAGACTAAAGTATTAGTATACACTCCGGAGACAGGTAAAATAAGAAGGTGGACCGGGCATTTCAGAGGAAGAAAAGTTTTCTCCCTAAAACAAACTTCACTCGTCGAACTCTCAGGATATTGAAGTAGGAAATAAAAGGATATACTTGTATACTATAAATAAGGAGCTTCTTTTGATAATCATAGACGGAAGTTACTTAATCTTATTAATTAAAAAAGTTAGATTTAAGAAAAAAATATCTTAATCCGATCAAATTCAGCAAAACTCAAAAACTTTTTCTAACTTCATTACGTTTCACTAGTAAATAAAAATTGAAGACTGAAAATATTTTTAAAGGGTTTTAAAGTTAGTAAGCCGATTAGTTGGCATACTATATAAAAAGTAAATTTTAACTCCAACTTCAGGAGAAAGATTCCTAATTTGCAATTCTTTTTACTCTTATTTTTTTGAGACATATTTTGAAATTTGCTACTAATATTTCATTTACGTTTGAAATATTTCCAGATATACACCCTGAAGTAAAAAAGGAACTTACTCCAGTTTTTAAGATTGAATCCTAATTAGAAAAACATCCTAAAGAAGCAAAATTTTCTTTGAAAAATAGATTCATCGCTTAAAATCATTAATATAAAAATTGCTTTGAATGACTTATCGCTCTGCTTATTCCAACATTTATATATTTCGGTTGAGAGTTCTAGCATCCCTTTCATTATCACTAAGAAAGTAATGGAACTGCTATATATAACACTATTTTTTTCTTTAATGTGAAATATTGGAATAACAAGATTGAAAATCAGCGACGTGACTGGGACTCGAAACCAGGTCTCCCACTTTCCGGGCAGGTATTCTAACCACTGAGCTACCATGTTTACCATACCTGAAATACCATACACTGTTTAGGGAATGCTTTATGAGCAAGGCGGGCTGCCTACAACTTAGTGGCACGAACTGCCGCCCGAGGTCCTCACTGAGGCTCACTCACAAAGCGGTCTTATAAGGATTACCCCCAAAGGAAATCACAAGGATTTAAGGAAAGGTGAATTTCTATGAATATGGAGTCATGCAACTAACCCCACGGGAATAACAAGCAATGATATTTAGAACAATTGCTTCTTTTGATATCTTATATGCATATAACTCAATTTTATTAGAAACTCTTCAGCACAAAGTTAAAGTTAGATCATAATTTAAATTCTAAATTACAGTTCTTTATTCTTAAATTCCTGTTTTCGAACTTTTTGTACAGCAAATACTCATAATGGATTTATTATTTTCCAAAAATTCTAATAATAATCAATGTTACTTTACCTACATTAGATTAGTAGCCGACGAGTATGATTTTTCAATAAACATGTATTAATATCACGATATAGTCTTTAATTTTACAATTGTAGTAACTCCTCCATTTATTTCAAAATTTCCAATTTAAACAATCATATGCGACCAACGCCAACTCCCAACTTTTCCAATTCCCATCCGTGAAGTCAAGAGTGCATAAATACCCTCATGGTTGAATAGTTGACCCAATTACTTCAAGCCATTTATCCCTTCCACTCTCCTTCGCTAAAGAAATTATTAACTCGATAAAGGGATTCGAATACTTCACTCAGCATTCATTCCGAATATCTATCTATGAGGCCTCTAAACCAGAAAACTTTCAGGAATCGCCCGAATTTGAGGAATAAAACATAATTCGAAGCAAAAAATGAAAAGATCTTCCACTTTCGAGAATCCCTTAAAAAGACAACCGTAAGATATTCGACGCTGGGAAATTAACGCAAATTGGATACACTTTGGAGATTTTTTCCTCACGACCGAATTTTTTGAAAACGTCCTCCTGGAGCGCTGAAGTGTTTCCTGCAATCAGTAATGCAAAGGAATATGGGGCAAAGCCATTGAGATCGATCCCCGGGCCCTCACCTAATCCGGGAGCCCAGACGTAACTAACACTCGACGTAACTACCCAGTCCATTAGGGCTTATCTCATTGTCCAAAGGGATGCTACCGAAGAAAAGGAAGAGAGGGCAATCGGTGCACAGGGGTCTCCCTAAGCCCATTAACCACTAGCGCATCAACACGCGGCCTTCTTGGGACACGGTGCCATCTCTCCGCCACAATCTGATCTAGAGTGAGGGATTGGGGTGAGATTGATGAAGAGAATACGGACTGAGGGAAGGGAGCGGAAGAAAGGACAGGAGGAGAAGTGGGGCAGGAGTAGGGTAATATGAGGGCAAGATAGTGGGAGTGGCAACCTGGAGGTTAGAAATAGAAGGGTAAATGTATGAAAAGAGAGTTTATGCTAGGGTGAAGAAGGACAAAGAGAACATGGACATAGGGGCAGCTGGAGCCCAAAGGAAGACCAGCGGGGGCAAAAGACAATGAATGAAAACATCTCTTAAGAGAATGAAGGGGTAGATAACAAACAGAACGAAAGGAAAAAGCTGCAGAATGGAAATTTATGAAAATAATCAACGTCGCACGTGTATTTATAAATTTACTTATTTATTTATCCGATACCAGTGAATTACACTAAAAATGCACGTAAAGTCGAATTTCCGTTCTATTTAAGAATTTTTTCTCCAAAAGAATAAAATTATGATTATTGGTCGTACGGGAATGGCTTTGTGTGTTCCACAGTAATAATAGTATTTAAATAGGATCTAATTGGAATCTTTCTGTTTCCATTTTATAATCATAATTATTATTATTAAGTCAAGTCAATTACTTGGTATGCATTTTAAAAAAGATTACAAAACATGAGCTATGAAACTATCTTTAAAGACTGTAAACATTTTTTGTCAAGGTTACCCGCCATATTACCAGAGATTTCAAGAAGATCAAAATTCCCTACATTTTCCAGGTTTTCTTGGTTTCCGGGTTGGTGGAAGCTTGTAAAGAGCTTTGCCTATTTAACTTCATTTTTATTGTGGTACATGAATTTCAAATCTTGTTAAAGAAATTGCGATTTTGATAAATATGCATGTAATGCATGGATATTCGAGTCTTTGAAGAGTAGTGACATCTCTGTTCACTGCAGTGGTACTCGCATTTTCTTTTCCTCAAACTTCTTCAACGACCGTAATTGGAAAACTTGGTAATGTAAACAACTTATCAAGTCTTCCTTTGATACGAAATCTCAAAAGATCCGGTACGGACTCTTCAGGTGATTATAAAAATTGAAACGAAAGCTAAAAAAATCGAGTTTTTCTCATCTTTAAAATGTTTCAGGCATATAATTAGACTAAAGTATTAGTATACACTCCGGAGACAGGTAAAATAAGAAGGTGGACCGGGCATTTCAGAGGAAGAAAAGTTTTCTCCCTAAAACAAACTTCACTCGTCGAACTCTCAGGATATTGAAGTAGGAAATAAAAGGATATACTTNGATTTTTCCTCTTAAGTAGTCACTACTGAGAGGAAACATCCTATAAATTATATATACTGGAATTTAGACCGCAAATTTTAAAAAATATTGCAAAAATACAGCAAAGTAAGTTACAGAACATTATAGTTTATAATACATAACAGATAAACCATCAAATAAATTGATTGTGATAAAAATATGTTCATTATTACTTGTGTACATCATTACATGAATGAACAAATTAGCCTCGAAACTCGCGTGTAGTGTTACGAAAACTTATCACTGACTCCAGGTTTGAACAGGAGCCTCCCCAAAGGTGATGATAGCCTTGCTAGAGCTTTCTACAACTGACAAATCTGTTAACTGCATAAGACATTTTGCCTTCACTTTTGACGGCGTAGGCAGAAAGTAAAGATTTTAAGAGAAAAGTATGACAATACCCAAACAGAAAATGACGATTGATGTAAAACTCATCCAACCCAAAATTGTCCCCCATAAGCTAAATTTTCCGTAGATATTATTCTCCCAACGACGAGAAACTTCGCATGGACCATGGAGGAGTCAAAGAAAGGACATTTAGGGCGAAAGGGGTGGATCTAGGGCAGATGTGATCTACGTGGTCGCAAGGGGGAGCGAAAAGGAAACTAGCGAACTCGACGTAAGTCACATGGAGGGAAATAAATCCGAGAAAAGTTAATTTCGCGACCGAGTAGTTTTGTGGAAAAGAAACTTGGGTTCCGGTATCGAGTTGACTTAAGCCTTCACTTGTAAAGCCAATTCACTTGCGTCAGAATTTCGGTAACGTTTCCTTATTTTAGCCCAGGTCCACATCTACGCCGAGGAAACACTTTTAAATATAATAGGCATACAAAAATTAGAAATACATAGATAATACGAAAGCAATTCTCATAAAGCAAGTCTATTTGTTTTTACAGGATATGTTTAAAGATTTGTCAATAGATCAGCGGTCGCCAACCGGTGGTCCGCGAACCACTGATGGATTTTAGAGGTTTGTCAAAAATTAGGACCTTATCTGCTATTTTAGATTTATTATACCTTTTTTTATTATCTAAGTCCACTTCGTGAGCTAAGACAGGGCAGACAAGCACCACGATGACATGTGACACCACGATTAAAATGACGATGGTATAATTACCCTGCACATGTATGTACCTTTCAAAAACTTCGTATCAGTAGTCCGCGGGATTCAAAATTGGGTTTAGTGACGTGAGGTTTAAAAGGTTGGCGGTCGCTGGTATAGATTTACCTTGCAATCAAGTTAAAATCTACGAATCAAATTGGTCACCTGATAGTTTATTGAATAATTACAGGAAAACGGGTAAGGGTGACTTTGCGCAAGATGGTGCGCACCCCGAAGTCTCCCGAATGGCTTGGAGTATTGAATAATTAGTTAAATACAGTACACACAAATACACATTAATTACTAGTAACATGTGACATATCTTTATGTTAAGTTTAAGTTGTGGATTTATTGGTTACAACTTATTTGTGTATAATTTCAAGGTCAATTTTATATAATCATTCCAATTCATATTTCGGAGTCTCATCTTTCAGTCGATAAATAAAGGCTGAGGGTGAAACCATCAAGCCGCTCCTTAGCTGCGCATCACCGAAATTCAAATATTTTTATATCGAAATTGTATAAGAGAAAACGAATTCATTCGCTGAACGAACTAAAAAAGAATGTTTTCTACTTTATTTTCACGAGGCGTCATAAACAAGATTGCAAAACACTATCACTAAAATATGGACATTTGCTCAATTATAATTGTCAACTGTCTATGTCTCAGACTCGTCAACTGTAATTGGCTTCTTGCTGTATGTTGATGTCTTTTATGAATAAATAAAAACTAGCGACTAAAAGGCCGCACTGAACGTTCAAAATGGCCTCATGAGCCCTGAAGACCTCAGGTTCCCCACCTCTTCAACATATACGATAGATAAAGTTCAATAAAACCTATTCGCAGATTACCCTCAACTCAAACTGGAAACGAATCTCGAAGCTTCGTAGGCCCTTTAATCTAGCATCAAACGGCTAATTCTCGAAAAACTCTTAGAAGCTGAAAGAATGGAGGAAGCGCTGATTAAAAGAGACGCGGGGGAATAGGCTTTCGAAAGGGCAAAAATCGAAAAACCGATTTTAGAAAAGAACAAAGAAAATTCTGCGACAATTAACCTAAAAAACTGCAAAGGAGGATGTGGGAGGAGGAAAGCTGGAGGACGTAAAGGGCAAGGGAGTGGAAGGGTAAAGGAAATGGGCGGACGGTGGATGTGGAGAGGGCTCTCGCGCAACAATCGAGCACCGGCAATCAAAGGACCGTATCGGACGGCAAGAGAAGTTGAGCGGAAGTAGCGAGGGATGGAGAAGGGGGAGGAAGCGAAGATGAAAAACGGCGGGGGCAGGGCGAAATGGAGCTGTAGAGGAGTGCTCCGGCAAGAGTCGGAGGGGAAAGATTTGTGAGGAAAAAATACATAAGATGGCGCGGGGCTAAGGGCAGGATTGCCTTCGTAGTTGATGACAGGCAATTACGGCAGAATGGCGGAGGAGAGGTAGATAATGGGGGAATCGGTTGGTTGGATACTTACATCCATGCATACATGCATGACTCCGATTATATGTACGCGAACACATCTCCTCCTGCCGTTTAATGCATTAACTTGGAACGGTGGAAGGCGATGTTATTTTCCGCGTCTCATAAATTAATCAGAGCGGACCTCTCGAACTTATTGTTTCGCCTAGATAAGTAAACCAATAAGTACTGACAATGCATGAAAATGGATTCAAGCCTCAAAAAGTTGATCAATTTATTTGCATTACTCTCGGAAGCTGATCCTGCGATGAGCTTTTACGTTACGCTTCATACACTTTACACCTTTAAGTTGAAGAATTTAAAAGTATTTCCGATTCAAGAAGTAATGTTAAGACATCTTCCTCTAAATATTGCTTGGTGAAATATTTTTCCCCTTTAAACCTCCCATAAAAGCAGTTTACTTTTACCAATGCCAAACAGTGATCAGTTTCGACGTGAAGGACTAATTTAAGAAGTTATATTCAATTTAAAATTTAAAAAAATTAAAAAGCTCTCTGAAATACATAAATCTCTAAGATCTATCAACTATTTACTTCGCCAAAAATCATTGATATGTATTTCTTGAAGTAAAAAAATCATTTGCAATTACCACAAAAAGTGGATATTTTAATTATCAGTTAAACATCAACTCTACTCGATCTCTTCCAATAATTCATAAAATTTGAGGGCGGAGATAATAATGTAACAAAAAAGTCATTAGATACATTTAAAAATCAAGTACAAAATCTTTATGATGAAAATATGGCGAAAACGTAGGATAAAACGATTCGCTACTTAGTCCTTGCGTGATACACGTAATGTTTCACAACCCATTAAAACATTTTCAAATAAACTTTAATGGCGTTATGAAGGGGTGTTGATATTAATATGACTAAATATTGAAAGCAATACCACTTAAAAATTGAACAGAAACGTCATCGCAATGAAATAAGGCAATTAATTCCCTAAGCAGAGCGAAAATTGTTGCTTTTAGTGAACATTTGCATTCATGTTACAAATTTAGATCTAAATAAATACATTGATACTTTTGTTTTTGTACCTAATCCTAGGAAACTGCATTCATCATTAGCGCACGAAATGAGATGTAGGGCGTTTAAATAAGAATAACTACAGAAAATGTAAAAACTCCATAGCAACAAACTTGAAAATACGATCAGAGATTTTAATACCGCTACAGTATAAAAATTAGCCATTTTAATATTTATACGAAGAAATATGTGTGTGAAAGCTACAACAAAAGGCATCACTGGATGGTTTCTATCGGGCTTTAGAATTCTTTGTTCCAATCTTTTTATCTAAAAAGGCAAGCCAGAGTTACCTGAGGTCCCGCAAATACTAGGACTGTACTGTGCTCACACTTCGTGTTCCTGGGAGTTAATATTCGTCTTCGACATTTTATTTTCAAACAAAAAATTACATCGAACTCTGAAGGATCTTCCAGCAAAGTTATGCCAGCAGTTTATTAAATGAGCAAGGACCACTCACATTGAGAAAGGAAGAGAAGAAATAAATTTTTACAGAAGAACTTAAGGCAATTTTATTGGTAATGCGGAGGTTACTGATTAATAAAAGGATGGGCACCTTATATAATAAACCTCGCGACAAAGATAATTCTATGCCTCTAGCTGAAACAGATGAAGGAAGATGATGACGGGAAGCAGAGTTAGTAAAAAGGAAAACAAGCTACATCAAAGGAAAAATGTCAAACTGAGTTCATGGTTTGGAAACAATAAAAATTTATCTCCGGCAAAAGGAAACCAAAGAATAAATGCTGAGAGAAAACTTATTTTTTCTCTTTCGGAACTTATTCTCAGACATAATTAACGTAAAAATACGATCAACGTTAACATCAGAACTCTGAAATTTCGAAAGAAAAAGGGCAAGCACATTATGAGAGACCTCGTCACAAAGGTAATTTTAAATGTGAAAAGTTTCGATGACAAAAAACCTCTTAACGATTAATTAATGGTGAAGATGTTAATTCAATACATATAAAAAAATGCAGATGGTAGTAGGCCATAGAATCGTGGAATTATAAGAAATGGCGAGAATTGTTTGAAATAAAAAATATTCGATTTAAGAAACGGAAACTTGTAACAGACCACAACTCCTAAAATCTCAAACCTGTTCTTTGATAAAAGAGGGTTGAGTAATCGGACACATTTTTGTCGTTGAAGTACGTAGCGAAGATTTATTCAGATGATTTAAGAGGTTTAAGCGTGATCTGTTAAGAAAGTAGTGAAAAGAATTATTAAAATCAATGCGCCATTCTCCTGAATTAACCAAAGGTTACAACTTCCAAAGGGATAGTTTCATTAGCGATAGAAACCGCAAGGGAAATTTTCCTCAAAGAAAGCGTTAAATTATCTAAATACACAACCAACAAGCCCAGCGTGATCTATTTCTACGTCGTATTAAATACCTAAGTGATAATCTGATTTAAGTAATGAATTCAAGCTAATTGAAAAGCGACGAACAAGAAGAGGAAGTAGGAGAAATTATTTCGAGAAAAAGTGACAAACAATAATCCAACCATAATGAATGGGTTCAATTATTTAGTCCCTTAAGCACAACTCACCCTTACCGGCATGAAGTAACTACTGCATCTAAATAAACAAACAATAACTCAGGTGCTTCATAACTCGAGGAGCAGATATTACATTACTACCTACTTTCGATTAGAATTTATTTCATTGATAACGTCCAAGTAAAATGCCTGAGACAATTAAGACACGGAGAAATTTCTCAAAAGGTATCGGCGTAAAGAAGGAATTTCACACCAGATGAGAAATTAATAATGAGCATATGCCTTAGGTTTGGACAACCTAACAATATTGAAATCTAAAGCTGAAGANGTTAAGAAGATTCTCCAAAAAACTTTGAGTCCTTAAGTCACAACCGTTTCCATGCAATTGCTTAGAACATATTGGTCTGTTAGTAGCGAATAATGTTTTGTATAACATAAATAAATTCAACAATTATTATAAGACATTAAGAACTAAAAAACAGCTAATCAAAATATTTAAAGAGAGTTGTTTATAAGGTATTTTAAAATCAAATAAACTGAATCGCCTTCAGGAAAAACAGAATAGTACACCGTAAAAAAGGATATTTCTTTTTCATCGACTTTTCATCACGAATGAGAGAACTTTACTGCCATAAAAACTCCTAGACGTTCTAGAAAACCGTGCAACACAAATAAACTTGCATGCTGCACTCAGATGATCAAAAAGGCAATCGCAGCATGAGATGCAATATCCTCTGTAATAACACAGAGCATCGGACCCGATAATTGACTTCAGTTAGATTTCAATCCATTCATTACATTCCATCACAAATTCTTTTGGTCGAATGTGCTGAAAAGATGACAGTCACTGATCGACTTCTGACCTATCATGGGTGTTTACTCGTATTATGCATCACTTTGGAACTAAAACTCAAAACAATTCCATTTCCACGCGAGATCTACGAACCAGTAAAATTAGATCGAGTGCCTTTTGTTTTCCGATTCAAAGGGAATACATAAGTTAATGCCGGAAAATACCGTCGATTAAAACTACGTTGATCTAACAGGAAAATCATTAGTAAATAACATTCTTCCAGTGAATCTCAATTTCATCATCTACACAATTTAAACGGTCTTTAGAAAAATTACTTTTATCTCTATAGTAGAATGCATAACAACTTGTTTTCCATTACTTAACGTGAGGTACATCAATTTAGTTCCATTTAATGAAAGAACACACTGTAGAGGTCAATTAATATTCCTTATTCAAAGGGAATCAAACGAAAATATGGGGTGATTCAGGAAAATCGTGCGAGTTACAACCTTGCCTAAAATATGCATAACAATTTTTAATCGATATTTTCTCACCACTGCAACATGATGAATAAAGTACTGCAGATCTTTGACATAAGATCCAATGTTATTCAAGATCGATACCAAGAAATTTTTGACATGCTTTCTTAGAAAAATTTAATGAATGTTCTGCTTTTTATGAATGCAAGCCAATATAAAGATAAACTACTAGCTAAAAAGCAAAGATAAATTTTGAAATATTATATACTAATACGATCCGTAAAGCCTTACATTTGTGAATTTTGGGCTTTGCACTGATAAAAGCGAACAAAGGACCATTTGATCTAAAGATCAATCATCATAAAGATCTAATATCATACATTTCCACTCTAAAATATTCAGAAGTAAGGACTTTTTATGTTTTTTTTAGTTATAACCATATAATGATAGATCGAAATAGTTGCATGGATCGTAACATTCTAGCAAAAAGAGAACCATTAGAAAGTTAATTCCTTCATTAGAAAAGTTAATGTGTACCTTGTTGAAAAATTCAGCGGAATAAAGGTCTGCAGAAAAGAGGAACCCCACCTATGAAATAACACGGACCTAACGGAGTTAGTGGGCAGAAGAAGCGGGTACAAGTGGGGCTCCCCAATTGATAATATCATCTCCTCAAGCCCTTCATACCGAAAGTAATTAATTATCTCCCGAGGAGATACTTGGCGCGGAACAAGGACTTGCGCCTTCCCAAACGAGGGACTGCCTAAAATTACGGAAAGTTCCAACCGGTTGGAAGAGACGGCGCTGAAGGCGATCGACTTGTTGTCCTAATAAATTAAAGCGGAGGAAGGCCAACTCTGTTAACAGCCTCGATAAGGACGCTCGAGAGGCTCGAACCGGCGATGCGTTGCGAAAAATAACGCCAGCTTTAAAGAGAGACGACACAAAAGGAGAGAAAACACCAAAAGCGGTTAGGGTATCGACGAGAATGGACGAAATGATCACATCAAACGTTTCGTTCTCTGATTCGTTTTCGATGTTTAGAGAATAAACACGATGCTTGCTGGAAGTCGCAATATGGAAAAGCAATTGGTCCCTTAGAAAGGATTCATTCAGCCGATGATTGCAGCTCATCCGTAATATGTTTGCTTCAAAATGTCAGATGGCAAAAAGAGTCACGCCATAGAAATGATCGACTGGTCGACCATTGATTTCCAAACGGTATTATTTGTCACCTTTACCAAAAGAATCTTCGTTTTTCTCAATAAAAATGCGGAAAGCAAACTACTAGCAATGAGGGATAATTTCAGAGCATGATAAATAACTCTTAAAATGTACTTCTTCAAAGCCAAAGAATTTCATTAACCTTTATCACAGACGGACACTAAAAAAATAGTAGTACTGAAGAGGTCAGCTTTCATGACAGCCACTTGAAAAATATTGTCATCATATCATAAAATTAATTGAAGACATATCTATTATATTTCCATCATCATTTAATCTGTTAAAACATATCTGATAAAACGAATGATTATTGAATCATGCAATACTATAGAGTAAGCCGAATGTGTAACTTTCTCTTAATTATGAAAACCGGTATTTTTTATAAAAAACCGAGGCTTTAAAAACATCAAAAGGATCCTGACGTCCTATAAATAGAACTACGGAAAATATATTTGGCTTTGCAACTAAACATTCGAAATATTAACCTGATTAAGTTTCGAATTTTAAAAGTTTTGTTTGAAATGAGTTCTAGGGATAGGATACTCCCCATGATGATATCAACCTCTGAAATGATGTTATCGAATATTCAATCAAATACTTACAAAAATCCTGGGGGAGAGAACACCAAAGTCGATTCTTACCTGCAAAGAAAGAAAAGAATATAAGTACTGATAAAGTGTCGACGCCAATTTGGCCTTATAATGAATAACCAACATCTATATAGAGAGAATCATGAACCCTTTCATAGAACAGATTGCTAACAATTTTAAACTGATAGATTAGAAGGCTATTAACAGAACAATTTGATCCACAGCTTACCCTAACAAGTAACATTTTAGTCTATAACTAGAAGAAAGAGACCGTAATCTATGTGACTGTCATAACACTTCGGAAAAAGCATCGAAATTTGGCACAATCTGACTGAGTAGACCTAAATCAATTAACAATTATACTGAAATTGAAAAACAGTTAATCTAAATTCAAATACACATAACAAGCTTTGCTTTACAGATTATATGGATAGTTATTGTAATTATGATAGTGGCCATTGGCCGCACTCTGTAAGACGATCAAACTCGAAAAACGACTTCGCCATTCCACCAATTTTTAGAATTACCCAGAGTTTAAATTAGAATTTAAACAGGAACAAAGTGAGTTGAGCGACGATCTTTTGAATAGAAAAGGTATAAAGTAGAGCTCGAAGCACCATCTATCATTGTTATCAAGATCAAGGTGGTTGGTTTAAACGTACAAACCCCAACATTATCAACTAATAGTTCTGCAAAGGAAATGAGTCTTACTAGACAAGACGAAGAAGATACGTTTTTACAATCCTCATTGATCCAGAATGCAATAAGTGGAAACCTCCAAGTTAATGAAACCAAAAAGCCATAAAGACCAAATGAATAACACTTATCATTGCAAAAGGATGGAAGTGAATGCCTCAGAGGGTTCCGTATNTCTTGAAGTAAAAAAAATCATTTGCAATTACCACCAAAAGTGGATATTTTAATTATCAGTTAAACATCAACTCTACTCGGTCTCTTCCAATAATTCATAAAATATGCAAGCGGAGATAATAATGTAACAAAAAAGTCATTAGATACATTTAAAAATCAAGTACAAAATCTTTATGATGAAAATATGGCGAAAACGTAGGATAAAACGATTCGCTACTTAGTCCTTGCGTGATACACGTAATGTTTCACAACCCATTAAAACATTTTCAAATAAACTTTAATGGCGTTATGAAGGGGTGTTGATGTTAATATGACTAAATATTGAAAGCAATACCACTTAAAAATTGAACAGAAACGTCATCGCAATGAAATAAGGCAATTAATTCCCTAAGCAGAGCGAAAATTGTTGCTTTTAGTGAACATTTGCATTCATGTTACAAATTTAGATCTAAATAAATACATTGATACTTTTGTTTTTGTACCTAATCCTAGGAAACTGCATTCATCATTAGCGCACGAAATGAGATGTAGGGCGTTTAAATAAGAATAACTACAGAAAATGTAAAAACTCCATAGCAACAAACTTGAAAATACGATCAGAGATTTTAATACCGCTACAGTATAAAAATTAGCCATTTTAATATTTATACGAAGAAATATGTGTGTGAAAGCTACAACAAAAGGCATCACTGGATGGTTTCTATCGGGCTTTAGAATTCTTTGTTCCAATCTTTTTATCTAAAAAGGCAAGCCAGAGTTACCTGAGGTCCCGCAAATACTAGGACTGTACTGTGCTCACACTTCGTGTTCCTGGGAGTTAATATTCGTCTTCGACATTTTATTTTCAAAAAAAAAATTACATCGAACTCTTAAGAATCTTCCAGCAAAGTTATGCCAGCAGTTTATTAAATGAGCAAGGACCACTCACATTGAGAAAGGAAGAGAAGAAATAAATTTTTACAGAAGAACTTAAGGCAATTTTATTGGTAATGCGGAGGTTACTGATTAATAAAAGGATGGGCACCTTATATAATAAACCTCGCGACAAAGATAATTCTATGCCTCTAGCTGAAACAGATGAAGGAAGATGATGACGGGAAGCAGAGTTAGTAAAAAGGAAAACAAGCTACATCATAGGAAAAATGTCAAACTGAGTTCATGGTTTGGAAACAATAAAAATTTATCTCCGGCAAAAGGAAACCAAAGAATAAATGCTGAGAGAAAACTTATTTTTTCTCTTTCGGAACTTATTCTCAGACATAATTAACGTAAAAATACGATCAACGTTAACATCAGAACTCTGAAATTTCGAAAGAAAAAGGGCAAGCACATTATGAGAGACCTCGTCACAAAGGTAATTTTAAATGTGAAAAGTTTCGATGACAAAAAACCTCTTAACGATTAATTAATGGTGAAGATGTTAATTCAATACATATAAAAAAATGCAGATGGTAGTAGGCCATAGAATCGTGGAATTATAAGAAATGGCGAGAATTGTTTGAAATAAAAAATATTCGATTTAAGAAACGGAAACTTGTAACAGACCACAACTCCTAAAATCTCAAACCTGTTCTTTGATAAAAGAGGGTTGAGTAATCGGACACATTTTTGTCGTTGAAGTACGTAGCGAAGATTTATTCAGATGATTTAAGAGGTTTAAGCGTGATCTGTTAAGAAAGTAGTGAAAAGAATTATTAAAATCAATGCGCCATTCTCCTGAATTAACCAAAGGTTACAACTTCCAAAGGGATAGTTTCATTAGCGATAGAAACCGCAAGGGAAATTTTCCTCAAAGAAAGCGTTAAATTATCTAAATACACAACCAACAAGCCCAGCGTGATCTATTTCTACGTCGTATTAAATACCTAAGTGATAATCTGATTTAAGTAATGAATTCAAGCTAATTGAAAAGCGACGAACAAGAAGAGGAAGTAGGAGAAATTATTTCGAGAAAAAGTGACAAACAATAATCCAACCATAATGAATGGGTTCAATTATTTAGTCCCTTAAGCACAACTCACCCTTACCGGCATGAAGTAACTACTGCATCTAAATAAACAAACAATAACTCAGGTGCTTCATAACTCGAGGAGCAGATATTACATTACTACCTACTTTCGATTAGAATTTATTTCATTGATAACGTCCAAGTAAAATGCCTGAGACAATTAAGACACGGAGAAATTTCTCAAAAGGTATCGGCGTAAAGAAGGAATTTCACACCAGATGAGAAATTAATAATGAGCATATGCCTTAGGTTTGGACAACCTAACAATATTGAAATCTAAAGCTGAAGAACTAATGCGTGAATTTATATAACCACTTTAACCGCAACCAACGCCGCAGTGAATCCAACCTTCTGCCAAGTAAACTTCGTAATCATTATTCAAGCGTAATCCTCCGTATCCATCGACTCGAAACTTTCTCTTGATAAACTCCCCCAAGACTCCGTTACTTTAAGAGGATCGCAGTAATCGATCGATCGCATTTCAAACGCGATTTGAAGCGTAAGATTTATATAAGAGACACCTTAAACAAAAAGGGAACTTCCCTGGTCGACCGGAAAATTAAAAAAGAAAAATCCCTGAGAGAAGCTCGAAAAAGTCCCGCGTAGGGGAAGGGGCGTAAACTCGTGCGTAGAAACTTCAACAAGGGTAGAAACTCAATAATTAGAAGAGAGTGATGTTGAGGGCGACATTAAGCCCCCTGGCGGCTATAATGGAAATGAGAGTGGAGCGGGAGGGACAAATGAAGAGGGCAAGAGGAGATGATGCAGAAATGGAGGAAGCGATATAATGGAGGAAGGGAAGGAAAGAGGAAGAGAAAATGGTTATTGTTTGCTACGGTTAGCAGTGGAGAGCGGGAGAGAAAGATGAAAGAAGGGGTGAGGGTCGTGAAAAACAACTTCACCGCTGGAAAATAAGAGTGTGGGATGTACGAGCTCACGAGGACTAATGTGTATAAGATGGGAAGAACACGCCCGAAAGGAGGGTTTTTGGAGAAAAATGAAGTTAGGGGAGGAATTAGAAATGCGAGTGGGAAAGCGGAGGAAGGCAAATGAAGGCTGTCTTCACTTGAATGACTTTCAGAAACGACATCCGAAGTCTGACGTGAGTTTAAAACGAGGAAATGAGGATCCGAAGAAAATGCTGGGGCACCCGGTTTCGAATAAGGGTGAAGTAAAAGACGGACCATTTGGAAACCGTGGGGATCAAATACTTTCGGAGATTGGCATTCCACCTGTTTCTCCGGCGCTCGATAAATTATCGACTTCGAAAACTCAAATGACGTGGAAATTGGTATCCAAGAATGCAAGCAGAAATGAACTTGAGTTCTAATGAATAAAGCTCTGGTGAATGAATTATTAGCAATGTTGAGGATTGACGCTCAATAAAGAGCGCCCTGATTTCGCACAAACTCATTTCGCATTAACAGCCAAAGAAAATTTTACAAGTTCTAAATAAGAGAAAATCGAGAAAAAGGAATCATCAGATTGGAAACAAGAATCCCATCAAAAAAATTAGCAAGATCCGCACAAAAATGGGAAAACAGGATTCTAATTTCCCGAAAGACATTCGATTTCTGTGTTATTCTAATTTTTAATAACAACATTTAATGAGCTATTGCCTGTTCAGACAGTAAATTAATCATTTGGGAAGTTAATCGAAGAAAACGTGACTGTGATCTCGAAATACCATTACTCGAAAATTATCAATCCAAGATGATAAAATCCGCAATTTGTCCTTATAGATCTTGATGTAATAAAGCTCAAGTAGCAATTAAGAGTTTTAATCAGACAATGTGGACTTTGGTTACGGCATGATTGAATACTGAGAAACTCCATAGATTCACAGTAACTTCGATGGAAAATGGCGTGGAGTATTTCATGGAAGCCTCAATCTGAAATAATTTGAATTTAGCTAATCACACGATCTTCCATCAAAAATTCCAGCTTCCACAATTTAAGTCTTGAAAATACTCGTAGCAACCATGATAATTGCATAATATGAACGCAATTAGCTGGAAAAAGAAAATCTTGTAAAAATATCATTCAAAATTAAAATTGAAATCAAATCAAAAACAGTTAGAACCCTTAGGGGAGGACACTTAGGAAGAACACTTAGGAAGGGGACATTCTTCGTGGGATGAACGTGGTAAGCACATCACAACTCCTCATAATTTCTATACATAACGATACCCACCAGAAATCCAACCCAGGACAGCTTCCTTCTAAGACAAACGCTGTACTCGGGGAAACATTTATAAATAGGCTAACCGAATTTCGACAAATCCGATCGGGGTATTCCAATTTATTCAGCATATATCCCCAAAGTAAATCTGCAACAAAAAAAAATTAGGGAATCGGTAAACATGTGTATTCAGATAATGATGAGCGACTGTGTTTTATGGGTGTCAGCTTGCTATCAGTACAGCGATGAGTACTTCTATAGGTTCAAAACCCGGTTATCCTTTGATTTCGTAGGTCGATAAGCTGTAAACGTAGCAATACCAAGTATGCGCAGTTACTTTGTGAAAGAAGTGGGAGATAAATTTACTCGGAGGAACAAAGAAGCAAGCTTGGGAAAAAATAAGAGAAATAATGCTATCCTGTCAATATAAACGCAAAATCCGGTTTGATATAAAGATATTAAATTAATTTGGGAAAGAGAAAAAAAGCAAAAACGGGTGGGGAGTGAGGGTATAGGAGGTGGAAGTGTGGTTGGGAGAGAATGGAATTAAGGGATTCTTGGGCACAGGAGCCAGCCTGACGGGAGGAGCCAAATTTGATTCGACCTATTATTATCCTGACGTCCGACTGAGATAAACTTGGAATTGGTCCATAACTTTGATTTAGAGGAACTTAAGAGAGGGCCTATGACAGATGATGAAGATGAAGAAAAATGTGAAGATCGTTAACGTATCGAAATGGAAGGAATTGAATGACCTCTTCACCACAATGAAGATTGTGAAGGACTGTTGCCGTTTTACTGTCTTTGATCAAATTAAATTCCACTAAGAATTCTTCCGAAAAAAAATTAATGATGGAGGGTACCTTGAAAAACAAAAGACGATTAGAAAAAGGTTTATTGTCGATGAAAAGCTGCGTTGAATTTTAGAGAGTAGAATAATTGTCGACATTTTTAGAAATGTAATTTGTGCACTCGGTTCAATTCTATAAGAGGAACTATGACTGACAACGAAAGAATACTTCATTCGCAGTACGTCATTTACATTAGGATGGGACCTTGTTAAATTTTTACTGTCTTTCTTTGAGAATCAATAAATTCCAAGCAGCATCCAAGCTGATTAAGGAATCTTAGCATTTTATACTGTTGGAGTAACGAAATATTCAACCGTCAATTTCGGTTGTCAAAGATAACTGAAATTCCCCCAATAATTATTGTTATTTTCATTGGTTATGATAGGGACGAATCATTATTCGCTGATAGGGCGGTTGCCCACCGACTTTGATTTTATCCATTAAGCGGTGAATATTACGTCACTATGATCCATTTAGTGCGTCATGAAATACCTTCATTATTCAGGATCAGTACGTGAGAGATTTGGCGCCAGTGGCAAAGAGAAAGAACCTGACCATCCTGGGTTCATGATCTTGAATTTCTAGTAAAAAATTCCGTTTTTCCGGTAACATTGATGCACGTGAGTGCGGTAATGTGTGTGGCCTAACATATCTATTTCCTTAAAAGCAAATTTTCTCCAAAAATTACCACACAATATATGAAAATGCAATAGTTTAACACAATGAACATAAATTATAGCGTATGCAATGGTAGGAATGAAATTCAAATTCAAACTCATTTTTCAATTTCAAACTCATTAACTAATTTAAATAGGAATGGATAAATAAATGAATAAATATAAAGGCCTAACTTCGTCTTCATTAAGGCGAAGTTAGGCCAAGTTGGACTCTCTTCCACCTAACCTCAAGTTAAATTTGACATTTAGAGTTGAAAGATCTAATAAAACAAAAACACTGAAAGATTGGTTGGTGCCAAAAATCTTCTAAGCAGAAGGCTGAAGAAAAAAAAACCCCGTAGTGCGGGAAAACACCCACAAAGAAGGGGAGTGAGAAAAAAACGCAAAAATAGAGCTTATAATGTGGATAAGAGTAATTAATACGAGTCAAATGATTACAATCTATCAAATCAATAGAATAAAAGGTATAATACAATATAATATGAATGATAGAAGTTGAAAAAGTCAAAGTGATACAATAAGTCGGTTATTATTATAAATGTTGCTATTTCGAGGAGAGGAGACAGGAAATTTCACTTTTTTCATTACAATCGAAAATTTCTCCCTATATCTCCCTTTTGATTTCATATCCAAATAATTTAATAGAAATCAAGGTATACAGACGAGGAATGTTTGAAACTTTAAATCAATAAATTTCATAACTAATAAAGAAATCAAGTATCTACTTGCTGTTAAAATAAATAACCAAAATACTATCTTATATTTTTACGTGAAATACAAACTTAGCGACTTAATTAATTTCTGAATATATTTCCTACACAATTTCGTTAAGAGTTTTTAAACTAACATCTCAATACGGCTTTCACTTCTATTACAAAAAGTACACTATGTAAACTTATGATAAGATGTATTAATACAATGAAAGTAACTTAAAACACGACACATTACGAATTAAATCACTATAAATGCAAAATTTCCGATCGGTGAATGAAAGGGAAGAAGATATTGCCACATATGAACTCTCCCCTTTACTCAAAATGAATACGTCCAGTTTGGCAAAGAGTAGGTCCTAGATGTAACCTCTTGAAACATCAATTCTGAAATCCGCAATGAAACCGCTAGAGAAGTAACTCGAGGTTTTTGTGGAGTAATACCACAATACCGTCTCCTTTCCCAGACGAACAAAACCCAAAACAAAAGGACGGCACTTCGGAAGGCCTAGACCTTCAAACCAACCGGGGCAGAATAAAAGAAAGTGGCGGAAGCAGCTTTCGCCGGTGTCCCCGCTTTCAAATTACTCCAATGTCACAGCGGAGAGAAGACTCGTTAGAAAAAGCGCTGACCTAAAGCAGATTCGAAAAAAGACTCTCAACGGCGCACTATCTATAACAAAAGAAAGAAGGACAGGAAAGAGAGAATCAACGGGGGCCCACGTCACTCTCACTACCTCCACTAAACGCTCAACTTCTCGATCAACTCGGAGTGGGAACCTTTCTCCCCGCTCTTCCCCAACTCAAAAAACCTCTATTCCGAAGCCATAACACGTCCTTTCCCGAAAGGGGAGAAAATTGACGGTGAGAGAGATTCTGGAGCTGTTCCATTCCGCCCACTCCCATTTCCCACCAGCGCCTTCTGGGACCCGAGGAAAAAAGTCCGAACAAAAATCCCGGAAGGCGGGCAAGGTCTCGAGCAATATTTTCCCCATCATATACATCCAATTTAACTCGATTAAGTGACTCCCTTTAACTGTGGGAAGGTGGCGTTTTTTGGGGGGACTTCTAAGGCCTCGACGAGGGAATAAGGAGAGGTTAGATAAGAATCCTTCGTTCCTTGGAAAGTGGCGAGAGATTAGACGGGCCATTAAGCTCTGCCGTGATACGGACCAGGAAAACGAGCGACTCCCACGCTTAAAGTGGGAGGAATAATCATTTAATTAGCTGCGCAAATGGCTTCGAGAGGAAACCGTGCACCGGCAACGAGAGGGCACTTTGCCGAGATCCTACGCGGGGCAGGGTGAATAAAACGGCTGTAATCGAATTGGGAAATCTTTTACGCCTACGGTAAGCCTTTCTCAGTCGCTGAGGATGACTAATTAAATTACCTACCCGTGTAAAACTCTGACATTTCTGTTAAGACGATAAAATTTTGTGGACAAAATGAAAATTTCCGTTAATTTTTATGAAGGACACCCACGGAAGTATGAGCTACTTCCATTATATGATTTGGTGTTGTCATTAACATATATTATTGCCCTCTTCATCATAAAAATTCTTTTCAAATTAAATAAAGTCACAATAATTTTTCTGAAGTAGCATTCGAACTAGTTATTATTGAAATAGTAATTAACATAGAAATGAAGGGAAAAAATATTGGACCAACCGACGCATACTCAATGATTTTATAAGTGATTCATATCGGCCGCTTTAATTTGAGAATTATTGAACGGCCGGATCCCTAAGGGATGAGGAACAGTTGACAAGATTTTAATCATAAGAAGGTTACATTATACATTACAGGAGCGGGAAGATGACCACTTTTTAATTCATGATGAATAATAATTTAATTGCTGATGAGGTGTGGTGTTTCCACTGGAATAATTTGTTACCAACTTCATCATTTGATTTCTAATTTCAATAATTAGAATTACGATACGGCGTCTTTGAATCTGATTCTAATATTGTAGTATTGAAGTTATTATCATAAAATTGAAGGAAAGGAGTATTTAAACTTCGAAAACGGGTAAGGGTGACTTTGCGCAAGATGGTACGCACCCAGGATAAATCCCAAGGAAGAATGGACTTGAAAAAAGTCTGACGGGACCGGGAATCGAACCCGGGTCTCCCAATTGCCGGTCGGGTGCACCGTCCGTCGAGCTATCCCGGCAGAACATTTCTCTAAGCCATTCGGAAGACTTTGTGGGCAAGGACTTTGCGATTTCGTCCACATAGTGGCATCGTTCGCAGATACGGCTTCATTGAAGCACCGGCCACACAAAGTGATGGAAAGGATACCCCGAAATTGGGAGACCCGGGTTCGATTCCCGGTCCCGTCAGACTTTTTTCAAGTCCATTCTTCCTTGGTATTTAACCTTCTTAACTAAGAACATTCAGTTTTCATAAAAGCCCTCCCCCATCGACTGCTTTGAATTTAGAACTATTATACGGCCGAATCTCTCAGGGTTGAGAAAACGTTCAATCCAACACGAAGGAAGAGAAAACGTATTTTAAATATATTTCACTAGAACATGAACGCTGCATTCTTGATTACAGGCAAAGAAGTTATTCAATAATCATCATCGAAAAAATCTAATACTGATAATTCTTTATCGTCAAAGCCACCTCCTACACTTGGAATTAATCTTAGCTCACTTCATAAATGATTACAACGTAACTTGACATTGAAAATGCTTTGGATTAGTCGTTTATTGTTTCCAGCAACACGCGAATAAAAATATAGTAAATTATACAAAAAACTTTAAGATGGAATTCAAAAATGTGTATTTCTTCGAGTCGGTCTTTCTATTAAAGTAAATTCACGTATCACCTAAATGGAGATAGGATTAAACCGAGAAAAAAGTTCTTGGAATTGGCGATTTGAGCGGGAGGAAAGGGTGCAGGAGGCGTGGCAAGTGCCCAATAATAGCGGTGGGTGGCGCGCATGAGGAAAAGCCGATAGGGGATGGCACTCCAAATGGAGAAGTCGTTGGCTGAGAGTCAAAAGAATGAATGGAGGCAGAAACGTGAGGTGTTCTGAAAAGATGGACGGTGGACGGTGAATGAAAGAGACGTTATTGCAGTCGATATTTGGGCGCAAGAGGGAAAAGCTATGAGCCAATAGGGACCAAAGATGGAACGGGACCACGACAATCTCAATCGAAAGAGCTGACTTCTGGAGAATACCGATACAAGGGATGGTATTAAAAAGGCCTTGGAGGTGACGTAAATTGGCACTTAAAATAAATGGCAGGCATAGGTGATATCAGGAAAGAGGTTGAGAAAGAATTATGGATACAAAGCTAGAGACGAAGCAATAATTGTGCCATATAAACAGCAATAAAATCTATTTAATCAAATATATGTATTAAAAACTCAGCTATAACACACTAAGACTACTTGGCGCAACTTTTACGAGCTCAGCTTATGAATAACGCTATATCTGGAAATTAAATTTTTTAAATACATAAATATCAGGCCTATACCATCGCAGTTTCGATTCAATTTTGTTAATTATCATTTGAAAACATAGGATCATTAATTATGTATTCTAAACTAATAGCAGTTAAGAAGATTCTCCAAAAAACTTTGATTCCTTAAGTCACAACCGTTTCCATGCAATTGCTTAGAACATATTGGTCTGTTAGTAGCGAATAATGTTTTGTATAACATAAATAAATTCAACAATTATTATAAGACATTAAGAACTAAAAAACAGCTAATCAAAATATTTAAAGAGAGTTGTTTATAAGGTATTTTAAAATCAAATAAACTGAATCGCCTTCAGGAAAAACAGAATAGTACACCGTAAAAAAGGATATTTCTTTTTCATCGATAACAATCACGAATGAGAGAACTTTACTGCCATAAAAACTCCTAGACGTTCTAGAAAACCGTGCAACACAAATAAACTTGCATGCTGCACTCAGATGATCAAAAAGGCAATCGCAGCATGGGATGCAATATCCTCTGTAATAACACAGAGCATCGGACCCGATAATTGACTTCAGTTAGATTTCAATCCATTCATTACATTCCATCACAAATTCTTTTGGTCGAATGTGCTGAAAAGATGACAGTCACTGATCGACTTCTGACCTATCATGGGTGTTTACTCGTGTTATGCATCACTTTGGAACTAAAACTCAAAACAATTCCATTTCCACGCGAGATCTACGAACCAGTAAAATTAGCTCGAGTGCCTTTTGTTTTCCGATTCAAAGGGAATACATAAGTTAATGCCGGAAAATACCGTCTATTAAAACTACGTTGATCTAACAGGAAAATCATTAGTAAATAACATTCTTCCAGTGAATCTCAATTTCATCATCTACACAATTTAAACGGTCTTTAGAAAAATTACTTTTATCTCTATAGTAGAATGCATAACAACTTGTTTTCCATTACTTAACGTGAGGTACATCAATTTAGTTCCATTTAATGAAAGAACACACTGTAGAGGTCAATTAATATTCCTTATTCAAAGGGAATCAAACGAAAATATGGGGTGGTTCAGAAAATCGTGCGAGTTACAACCTTGCCTAAAATATGCATAACAATTTTTAATCGATATTTTCTCACCACTGCAACATGATGAATAAAGTACTGCAGATCTTTGACATAAGATCCAATGTTATTCAAGATCGATACCAAGAAATTTTTGACATGCTTTCTTAGAAAAATTTAATGAATGTTCTGCTTTTTATGAATGCAAGCCAATATAAAGATAAACTACTAGCTAAAAAGCAAAGATAAATTTTGAAATATTATATACTAATACGATCCGTAAAGCCTTACATTTGTGAATTTTGGGCTTTGCACTGATAAAAGCGAACAAAGGACCATTTGATCTAAAGATCAATCATCATAAAGATCTAATATCATACATTTCCACTCTAAAATATTCAGAAGTAAGGACTTTTTATGTTTTTTTTAGTTATAACCATATAATGATAGATCGAAATAGTTGCATGGATCGTAACATTCTAGCAAAAAGAGAACCATTAGAAAGTTAATTCCTTCATTAGAAAAGTTAATGTGTACCTTGTTGAAAAATTCAGCGGAATAAAGGTCTGCAGAAAAGAGGAACCCCACCTATGAAATAACACGGACCTAACGGAGTTAGTGGGCAGAAGAAGCGGGTACAAGTGGGGCTCCCCAATTGATAATATCATCTCCTCAAGCCCTTCATACCGAAAGTAATTAATTATCTCCCGAGGAGATACTTGGCGCGGAACAAGGACTTGCGCCTTCCCAAACGAGGGACTGCCTAAAATTACGGAAAGTTCCAACCGGTTGGAAGAGACGGCGCTGAAGGCGATCGACTTGTTGTCCTAATAAATTAAAGCGGAGGAAGGCCAACTCTGTTAACAGCCTCGATAAGGACGCTCGAGAGGCTCGAACCGGCGATGCGTTGCGAAAAATAACGCCAGCTTTAAAGAGAGACGACACAAAAGGAGAGAAAACACCAAAAGCTGTTAGGGTATCGACGAGAATGGACGAAATGATCACATCAAACGTTTCGTTCTCTGATTCGTTTTCGATGTTTAGAGAATAAACACGATGCTTGCTGGAAGTCGCAATATGGAAAAGCAATTGGTCCCTTAGAAAGGATTCATTCAGCCGATGATTGCAGCTCATCCGTAATATGTTTGCTTCAAAATGTCAGATGGCAAAAAGAGTCACGCCATAGAAATGATCGACTGGTCGACCATTGATTTCCAAACGGTATTATTTGTCACCTTTACCAAAAGAATCTTCGTTTTTCTCAATAAAAATGCGGAAAGCAAACTACTAGCAATGAGGGATAATTTCAGAGCATGATAAATAACTCTTAAAATGTACTTCTTCAAAGCCAAAGAATTTCATTAACCTTTATCACAGACGGACACTAAAAAAATAGTAGTACTGAAGAGGTCAGCTTTCATGACAGCCACTTGAAAAATATTGTCATCATATCATAAAATTAATTGAAGACATATCTATTATATTTCCATCATCATTTAATCTGTTAAAACATATCTGATAAAACGAATGATTATTGAATCATGCAATACTATAGAGTAAGCCGAATGTGTAACTTTCTCTTAATTATGAAAACCGGTATTTTTTATAAAAAACCGAGGCTTTAAAAACATCAAAAGGATCCTGACGTCCTATAAATAGAACTACGGAAAATATATTTGGCTTTGCAACTAAACATTCGAAATATTAGCCTGATTAAGTTTCGAATTTTAAAAGTTTTGTTTGAAATTAGTTCTAGGGATAGGATACTCCCCATGATGATATCAACCTCTGAAATGATGTTATCGAATATTCATTCAAATACTTACAAAAATCCTGGGAGAGAGAACACCAAAGTCGATTCTTACCTGCAAAGAAAGAAAAGAATATAAGTACTGATAAAGTGTCGACGCCAATTTGGCCTTATAATGAATAACCAACATCTATATAGAGAGAATCATGAACCCTTTCATAGAACAGATTGCTAACAATTTTAAACTGATAGATTAGAAGGCTATTAACAGAACAATTTGATCCACAGCTTACTCTAACAAGTAACATTTTAGTCTATAACTAGAAGAAAGAGACCGTAATCTATGTGACTGTCATAACACTTCGGAAAAAGCATCGAAATTTGGCACAATCTGACTGAGTAGACCTAAATCAATTAACAATTATACTGAAATTGAAAAACAGTTAATCTAAATTCAAATACACATAACAAGCTTTGCTTTACAGATTATATGGATAGTTATTGTAATTATGACAGTGGCCATTGGCCGCACTCTGTAAGACGATCAAACTCGAAAAACGACTTCGCCATTCCACCAATTTTTAGAATTACCCAGAGTTTAAATTAGAATTTAAACAGGAACAAAGTGAGTTGAGCGACGATCTTTTGAATAGAAAAGGTATAAAGTAGAGCTCGAAGCACCATCTATCATTGTTATCAAGATCAAGGTGGTTGGTTTAAACGTACAAACCCCAACATTATCAACTAATAGTTCTGCAAAGGAAATGAGTCTTACTAGACAAGACGAAGAAGATACGTTTTTACAATCCTCATTGATCCAGAATGCAATAAGTGGAAACCTCCAAGTTAATGAAACCAAAAAGCCATAAAGACCAAATGAATAACACTTATCATTGCAAAAGGATGGAAGTGAATGCCTCAGAGGGTTCCGTATTATCAGAAACATAAACAAGACGAACGAGTGCAAAAACAAGAGTAAATGTTTCTCTATTAGATACCAAAAGAGATTTTTCAAGATATGTTAACAGGAACAAAATGAGTTGAGCGACGATCTTTTGAATAGAAAAGGTATAAAGTAGAGCTCGAAGCACCATCTATCATTGTTATCAAGATCAAATTCATGGATAAAAGTGAGCATATTTTGGGTCAGATAGAAGTAAAAAAGGGAGCAAAGTACGAACATTTTCATTTGTTTGCGAATTAGTTAAACTTTTCTACATTGAATATTTTCATGGGTAAATTAGTAGGAAATAAAATTTATTTCACGGCTGCCGGGTGGTTATTTACGGAAAATTTCATTCAACCAATATGAACTTTATTTCCTTTTAAAGGAAAGCTTTATTGCATATTTTGATTCTGCGCTGAAATTAAATTAAATGCCGACTTTCATGAATACAAAATGGAAAAAATGGAGATACATAAAGGAAAGGGAAAAATGTATTTCTTGCTTATTGAGAACGAGAACTTGCTTCATGACGCACGTTCAAATTGAATTTCAGAAATTTATTCGAAAAATCGAGTTAGAGAACCGAACCTTTTATTACCTATCGATAAAAAATTGAGAGCTGGTGTGGACTTCTGATTGACTTCTTCCAAATAGAATTTTATCAAATTCTAATTTCAGAGTAGGAAATTTCCAAATTTTCATTAAGTTCGGGAGAATTTTTTTCGATAGGATAAGCAATTTCATTGGATTATTAGCACGTTTCTTCACAAAAACTACAACAAAATAAAGGTTTTCATTTTCTGTGAATTATGACAAGGTAATGTAACTAATGAAACAGTTGCGTAAGTCTCATTCACCTTACTGGATCGAATTTCACATCGTTCAAGCAATCAGCGTAATTCAAGCGGAGAACCTTTCTAAAATTAATTTCAACACTCGATTTATTACTACAGCAAAGTAAAAATCCAAAATCAATCAACCGTTAACTTCCGAAACAGAAAAATAGTGTATTCAAATGTTTTATGACATAAATTGGTTATCTTAAGGAACTCATCAATTAGTCATCCGATTAAGCTAGGAAAGAAATTGGTTTACATAATCAGAATTTTTGATGATCAGATGATTTTATTATTATCAGTTTAATATCACAGGACTTGGACACAAATTTTCAAAACTGTATTTACAAATGTGATCTATTAAAAGCAATTTGGTAAAGTGAATTGAAGTTTCACATTTCAACACTTAATATTCATAATTTTCACCGTAGCGGATTTAAACATAATAATCAGACCGCACAAGTTGGAAAAATCAAAGTAAAAAATTACTCCTGAATAATTTTGTGTGATGAATTGCCATGGATGAATGTTGAACTAATGACGAGGAATTTCAACTTCTGTTTGTAATTTTCTCAGAAAGGGAGAACTTTCTCAAAACAACTCCTTAATTAGACAAAGTATTGCCAAATCTTGGACGATAATTAGCATGCCGAGAAGGGTATTGAAAAAAACTTTTAACGTAAGGAAAGTAAAATTCATCGTAGATATATAGGAGTTTGCGTCAAACCTACAAATTATGAAAATGGAGACAGCAACCACAACGAAAAGAGTCAAATGTTTACAGTTGTCAGTTCTATCGTTCGATAATTCCACAACTTATGTTAAAAACGAAATTTTCCATCTATGGTTTCGATCATACCTTAAAATAGAACATAATTATCTAGCACAAAAATTAAGAACCATAACGTAGAGGATAAAAATCCTATGAAGAAGTGAGCATCTAATTACTATTCTAATAACGGGACTAGGACTAAAGGGTACAAGTTCAAAGAGAAAATGACGAATGTTACATAACCCAAACTAGGAAACCCAAAATATTCGCTTCCTTATAGAGGAAAAGCTTAGAAATGCTATAAAATATTTACTTTGGAACTGCTAGTTCATACTCGACCAACTGAAGGTATAAAGAACCTCGAACGCCAACAGGTATGTAAGTAATTAAAAAGAAATCTCCGCGGTAGTTCTAATACGACATTTCGAAGCACAAATAACATAATTAAAAATTGTCTAATGATGAGGCAGCAGTATGGGCAGTTTGAAAACCAGCTACAAAGTTTTCCTCAAATATAAGGTATTACAAATCACAATTTTGTACATAATTATCCGCATCCAAACCGTTAAAATAAGACGATTGCATCTCACTTTACTACAAAAGATTAAGTTATAATGGGTTTATATCATATCAAAGATTAAAATAGCACGCAATAAGAGTAAGCTAAATGAGCAAGAGTAAGCAATAAGAGTAAGCTAAATGTAGTTCTCATATGACGAAATAAATTCACTTTGTGGACTAAGAAGTGAATGTATAGATTTTAAATGGAATAGAGGAATAGAAAAACATGGAAAACATGCCATTAGTAACAGTACACCATTAGGTACAGTTCCTCTTTCTACATTCCTTTGCTTTCGGCACTTCAAAATCAATTTGGAATAGATCAGTAATCGGAATTAGTAACGAAAACTGGTTTATCCTCTTGTGCAGCATTATGTTATTCAGTGCACGTGTAGCTCGAAGGCGAAACAATCGTCACAGATTTCATCAATTAAGACTGAAGTGGATTTGGGAGGTTAACGATACGAATATCCCTGAGCTTCCAAGGAAGCATCAAAACAATAAAATCCACTTGAAATTTAATAGGGGCTAAAGAGAGTCTCCGTCAGGTATTTATCAAGGAGAAATGTTAGAGTTGGTTAAATTAACTTTCTGTAGTAAAAAGTTTTATAGAGAGAAAGGAGAATTTTCTAAAACTATATATATACCATTCGATGCTCCTTCATTTGATTAAGAGCAACCACTAGCAAAAAAGGATAAAGATTAGAAGAGAAGTTGAATAAGACAATCACGAGATAGGCAAATAGCTGTACCACCAGGAACTTTGAGGATACGAAATATACATTCAATAAATATTAAAGAAGTCATTATTAAATAAGAGATGCATCGGACCAGTAAAAGAGCGATATTGTGTTTAAAACTTTTTACTACATTTTCTTCGATTAAGTATGTTTCTGGTTTAATTTGAACGCATAAATTCGTAAATGTTTTCACATAAAATACTGAGTAGAGTAAATGACAATGAACTATTCATATATTATGTTGTTAGTACTAGTTGAAGCATGAGGACTGAAGAAATTCTAATGTATGAACACTGATAGCTTCCTAGCATGTCAACGAATTGTCTTCGAATCCTTGAACAGTTTCGACTTGATACAACAATAATTAAAGTTTAAAAATTATCAACTTAATTTCCTTACCATTCGATTAACTGTGTGGGACTCCCGTATAGCCAAGTGGGCAACGCGTTCGACTTCTGTGAAAGCGGTCCCGGGTTTGATTCCCGGTGGGGGCCTACGTGCGGAATGACCTAAGCTGTCGAAGCACTTTTAACAATACCACTCGTTTCACTGTCGCTGAAAATGTTGTTTTACATTCCTTTTTTTCTTGGTTGTTACCACCACTCTATCTCTTTCAGAGCGATTATCTACCAAGAATAATTTTCTCCAAACTAAAACATCATAGTCTAATCCTAAAAAGGTTTTTAATTCAAAATATTCTTGAAGTTTTCATATAATTCGTTTTGTATTCTCCAACTTTCTGGCTAGGAAATCATATCCATCCCTTTACTTAGTCCTAATTTGAAGCACGTTACTTGCAATACGGCAGCCTTGTTAGAGTTTAGGCCGAAATAAAGCTGTTTGTATGAAAGAAACTTTCCCCACTTGAACCAGATTGATCTAAGATTGAGGGCGATCCTGTTGAGCGGATGAAGGACTCGACAGTTCCTTACGTTTGATCCAAAATGAGCAAGGAGTAAACATACAAGGAAGGATAGAGAAGGAGACAATATAATGAGAATTAGAAAATGTGAAGAAGAGGACCAAGTTTAATAGAGAAAAGGGTAAAGATAGGAAGAGAATCAAAGTACGTAAACTATTTAGTAACAGCGACCCTTGGAAGTAAAACTCCTTTTTTCCTGCATCTCCCTCACCTTCCCTCTGTCGAAATGAGATTTTCCTTTCGCTAACATCCCTTCCTTATCCACGGCTCCTCGAGGGTCTCCTGCAGCCAACCCCTTATTCTGATATAACTAGAAGGGTAAGGAAGGAGAAGAGATGGATGGGAGAAGGGAAGATTGCCCCTTCTCCAACCTTATCTACCCTTGGTTTCTGTATCCACGTCAGCTCCCTTCATCATGGCTTCTCTCACACTTCCTCTTCTCCGGTTTCCGACTCTTTCCTTCCGTGTTATTTTTATTTCTCTATTTACTTTCCTGGTCCTTCACAAATATCTATATCTTAGACAATTACAGGATGGAAGTAAACAGAAACAATGGACGAACACATATAACCATGCCCTAACCAGTAAAAATTCGATAAACCGAGACTATAACTCGGGACCTTGACTTCAGTAGGCATTCTTACCAGTCCGCAACCGAGGTCGGAAAAATGTTATTTTATTTTCCCCGTATATAGTGCATTGAGATCTATGCACTATAAAAAATCAAGTATTGTGAATGTTCTAATTGTAAATGCTGTATTGCATTTTCCTTTCCAACGTTGATTACTTTAAACATACCTACCGATTAGAAGTTCTCTTTCCAACAACAAACTCTGGATAAATCCCCGAGATCGACTTTATCTTATTACACTTCAGCTTAAGCTTGAGAGAAAAGACATCGGATCAAAAATTAAATTTCAGAACAAAATAACTGACAAAGTGGTAAGAAATTAAACAAAACTATCTTGTATCAAAATAAACACTGATGACAAGAAGTGGTTACAGTATACTTTGAGTGCAAAGCGGGAAGCTGTCAACTCGAGAAATGTCATCACATACAACAAAGGAACAAGTACGAGCTACTCTGTTCCATAGGTGAATCTTTCAAGGTACAGTAAAAAGTTCGAAATATATCTTGAAATTTTAAGTGTGTTGATCAAGATATTATTCCTGCAGAACCTTAGAGGAAACTACTTCAGATCTGTAAAGACGTAAATTTGAAAAAAATGTCAGCTAAGCTTTCAAATCTGGCCACCACCTAAAGCTCTTTAAACGCCAATGACTTGAAAAACCGCACCGTAAGCTTCCTAGGCGAGAGAAAATCAGTACGACTTGGAAAGGTCTCTTCTGTAAAGTTGGTTTTCCCTTATATCTTCCTTATCCACCACTAAAAATAAATTAGTTTCACATAATATATCGAGCCGATTTATGGGCGAGAAAGTGTAATCTTTTATGCGCCATTAATTCCCTATTCCTCCTTAATCCTTCAATCCCCTTCTCTTTATCTCCAATAACTCTTTGGTAACACAGTCCGTTTTTCTCATCCTCTATCCTCTTCTTCCAACTTTCTCATTTCTATTCCGTTTTTACCACTCCTTGTTCTCATCCTACCCTCCACCTTCCTCTCTTGAGCCTTTTTCAAGTCAGCTCCTATTTAAAAGGGAGTTCTTTCGGACCGTTGAAGTAGGAAAAAGGGCTGAAAGATTAAGAGCCGAAGAAAGAAGAGTTTGGCGAGGAAGTTGCTTCCCTTTTTCTCTTCCTTGCCCTTCGAACGAAAACTAAAGTAACTTGAAACCTTAATGAATCCTTATTGCTAGACTATTTCACGTGAACACTTACAGCGGGCGATGGACTCTAGTAGTGATCAGAAAAGTAACCCACCGAAGATGGTAACCACTATAAATATATAACAATAATGACTTTCACATGTATTTTTCATATTTATTCTATGGCATTTAACTAGCGATAGTAGCATAATATTTGGATAAACCAATGGTAAGTATCCTCTAATATGTAAGAAGAGGCAGATGTTTTCATTAAGTAATATTCTCCCACTCCACAACCTACTTCAAGTCATATATCACGTCATATATCACTAGGTAAACNTCCTTCATTAGAAAAGTTAATGCGTACCTTGTTGAAAAATTCAGCGGAATAAAGGTCTGCAGAAAAGATGAACCCCACCTATGAAATAACACGGACCTAACGGAGTTAGTGGGCAGAAGAAGCGGGTACAAGTGGGGCTCCCCAATTGATAATATCATCTCCTCAAGCCCTTCATACCGAAAGTAATTAATTATCTCCCGAGGAGATACTTGGCGCGGAACAAGGACTTGCGCCTTCCCAAACGAGGGACTGCCTAAAATTACGGAAAGTTCCAACCGGTTGGAAGAGACGGCGCTGAAGGCGATCGACTTGTTGTCCTAATAAATTAAAGCGGAGGAAGGCCAACTCTGTTAACAGCCTCGATAAGGACGCTCGAGAGGCTCGAACCGGCGATGCGTTGCGAAAAATAACGCCAGCTTTAAAGAGAGACGACACAAAAGGAGAGAAAACACCAAAAGCGGTTAGGGTATCGACGAGAATGGACGAAATGATCACATCAAACGTTTCGTTCTCTGATTCGTTTTCGATGTTTAGAGAATAAACACGATGCTTGCTGGAAGTCGCAATATGGAAAAGCAATTGGTCCCTTACAAAGGATTCATTCAGCCGATGATTGCAGCTCATCCGCAATATGTTTGCTTCAAAATGTCAGATGGCAAAAAGAGTCACGCCATAGAAATGATCGACTGGTCGACCATTGATTTCCAAACGGTATTATTTGTCACCTTTACCAAAAGAATCTTCGTTTTTCTCAATAAAAATGCGGAAAGCAAACTACTAGCAATGAGGGATAATTTCAGAGCATGATAAATAACTCTTAAAATGTACTTCTTCAAAGCCAAAGAATTTCATTAACCTTTATCACAGACGGACACCAAAAAAATAGTAGTACTGAAGAGGTCAGCTTTCATGACAGCCACTTGAAAAATATTGTCATCATATCATAAAATTAATTGAAGACATATCTATTATATTTCCATCATCATTTAATCTGTTAAAACATATCTGATAAAACGAATGATTATTGAATCATGCAATACTATAGAGTAAGCCGAATGTGTAACTTTCTCTTAATTATGAAAACCGGTATTTTTTATAAAAAACCGAGGCTTTAAAAACATCAAAAGGATCCTGACGTCCTATAAATAGAACTACGGAAAAGATGCACTGTCCGTCGAGTTATCCCGGCAGAACATTTCTCTAAGCCATTCGGGAGACTTTGTGGGCAAGGACTTTGCGATTTCGTCCACATAGTGGCATCGTTCGCAGATACGGCTTCATTGAAGCACCGGCCACACAAAGTGATGGAAAGGATACCCCGAAATTGGGAGACCCGGGTTCGATTCCCGGTCCCGTCAGACTTTTTTCAAGTCCATTCTTCCTTGGTATTTAACCTTCTTAACTAAGAACATTCAGTTTTCATAAAAGCCCTCCCCCATCGACTGCTTTGAATTTAGAACTATTATACGGCCGAATCTCTCAGGGTTGAGAAAACGTTCAATCCAACACGAAGGAAGAGAAAACGTATTTTAAATATATTTCACTAGAACATGAACGCTGCATTCTTGATTACAGGCAAAGAAGTTATTCAATAATCATCATCGAAAAAATCTAATACTGATAATTCTTTATCGTCAAAGCCACCTCCTACACTTGGAATTAATCTTAGCTCACTTCATAAATGATTACAACGTAACTTGACATTGAAAATGCTTTGGATTAGTCGTTTATTGTTTCCAGCAACACGCGAATAAAAATATAGTAAATTATACAAAAAACTTTAAGATGGAATTCAAAAATGTGTATTTCTTCGAGTCGGTCTTTCTATTAAAGTAAATTCACGTATCACCTAAATGGAGATAGGATTAAACCGAGAAAAAAGTTCTTGGAATTGGCGATTTGAGCGGGAGGAAAGGGTGCAGGAGGCGTGGCAAGTGCCCAATAATAGCGGTGGGTGGCGCGCATGAGGAAAAGCCGATAGGGGATGGCACTCCAAATGGAGAAGTCGTTGGCTGAGAGTCAAAAGAATGAATGGAGGCAGAAACGTGAGGTGTTCTGAAAAGATGGACGGTGGACGGTGAATGAAAGAGACGTTATTGCAGTCGATATTTGGGCGCAAGAGGGAAAAGCTATGAGCCAATAGGGACCAAAGATGGAACGGGACCACGACAATCTCAATCGAAAGAGCTGACTTCTGGAGAATACCGATACAAGGGATGGTATTAAAAAGGCCTTGGAGGTGACGTAAATTGGCACTTAAAATAAATGGCAGGCATAGGTGATATCAGGAAAGAGGTTGAGAAAGAATTATGGATACAAAGCTAGAGACGAAGCAATAATTGTGCCATATAAACAGCAATAAAATCTATTTAATCAAATATATGTATTAAAAACTCAGCTATAACACACTAAGACTACTTGGCGCAACTTTTACGAGCTCAGCTTATGAATAACGCTATATCTGGAAATTAAATTTTTTAAATACATAAATATCAGGCCTATACCATCGCAGTTTCGATTCAATTTTGTTAATTATCATTTGAAAACATAGGATCATTAGTTATTTCTTCTAAACTAGTAGCAGTTTAGAAGATTCTCCAAAAAACTTTGATTCCTTAAGTCACAACCGTTTCCATGCAATTGCTTAGAACATATTGGTCTGTTAGTAGCGAATAATGTGTTGTATAACATAAATAAATTCAATAATTATTATAAGACATTAAGAACTAAAAAACAGCTAATCAAAATATTTAAAGAGAGTTGTTTATAAGGTATTTTAAAATCAAATAAACTGAATCGCCTTCAGGAAAAACAGAATAGTACACCGTAAAAAAGGATATTTCTTTTTCATCGATAACAATCACGAATGAGAGAACTTTACTGCCATAAAAACTCCTAGACGTTCTAGAAAACCGTGCAACACAAATAAACTTGCATGCTGCACTCAGATGATCAAAAAGGCAATCGCAGCATGGGATGCAATATCCTCTGTAATAACACAGAGCATCGGACCCGATAATTGACTTCAGTTAGATTTCAATCCATTCATTACATTCCATCACAAATTCTTTTGGTCGAATGTGCTGAAAAGATGACAGTCACTGATCGACTTCTGACCTATCATGGGTGTTTACTCGTGTTATGCATCACTTTGGAACTAAAACTCAAAACAATTCCATTTCCACGCGAGATCTACGAACCAGTAAAATTAGCTCGAGTGCCTTTTGTTTTCCGATTCAAAGGGAATACATAAGTTAATGCCGGAAAATACCGTCGATTAAAACTACGTTGATCTAACAGGAAAATCATTAGTAAATAACATTCTTCCAGTGAATCTCAATTTCATCATCTACACAATTTAAACGGTCTTTAGAAAAATTACTTTTATCTCTATAGTAGAATGCATAACAACTTGTTTTCCATTACTTAACGTGAGGTACATCAATTNAGAGGATAAAAATCCTATGAAGAAGTGAGCATCTAATTACTATTCTAATAACGGGACTAGGACTAAAGGGTACAACTTCAAAGAGAAAATGACGAATGTTACATAACCGAAACTAGGAAACCCAAAATATTCGCTTCCTTATAGAGGAAAAGCTTAGAAATGCTATAAAATATTTACTTTGGAACTGCTAGTTCATACTCGACCAACTGAAGGTATAAAGAACCTCGAACGCCAACAGGTATGTAAGTAATTAAAAAGAAATCTCCGCGGTAGTTCTAATACGACATTTCGAAGCACAAATAACATAATTAAAAATTGTCTAATGATGAGGCAGCGGTATGGGCAGTTTGAAAACCAGCTACAAAGTTTTCCTCAAATATAAGGTATTACAAATCACAATTTTGTACATAATTATCCGCATCCAAACCGTTAAAATAAGACGATTGCATCTCACTTTACTACAAAAGATTAAGTTATAATGGGTTTATATCATATCAAAGATTAAAATAGCACGCAATAAGAGTAAGCTAAATGAGCAAGAGTAAGCAATAAGAGTAAGCTAAATGTAGTTCTCATATGACGAAATAAATTCACTTTGTGGACTAAGAAGTGAATGTATAGATTTTAAATGGAATAGAGGAATAGAAAAACATGGAAAACATGCCATTAGTAACAGTACACCATTAGGTACAGTTCCTCTTTCTACATTCCTTTGCTTTCGGCACTTCAAAATCAATTTGGAATAGATCAGTAATCGGAATTAGTAACGAAAACTGGTTTATCCTCTTGTTCAGCATTATGTTATTCAGTGCACGTGTAGCTCGAAGGCGAAACAATCGTCACAGATTTCATCAATTAAGACTGAAGTGGATTTGGGAGGTTAACGATACGAATATCCCTGAGCTTCCAAGGAAGCATCAAAACAATAAAATCCACTTGAAATTTAATAGGGGCTAAAGAGAGTCTCCGTCAGGTATTTATCAAGGAGAAATGTTAGAGTTGGTTAAATTAACTTTCTGTAGTAAAAAGAAACGTCGAGAGAAATTAGCTGAAAATAAACTTTCTCGTGAATGTTTTATAGAGAGAAAGGAGAATTTTCTAAAACTATATATATACCATTCGATACTCCTTCATTTGATTAAGAGCAACCACTAGCAAAAAAGGATAAAGATTAGAAGAGAAGTTGAATAAGACAATCACGAGATAGGCAAATAGCTGTACCACCAGGAACTTTGAGGATACGAAATATACATTCAATAAATATTAAAGAAGTCATTATTAAATAAGAGATGCATCGGACCAGTAAAAGAGCGATATTGTGTTTAAAACTTTTTACTACATTTTCTTCGATTAAGTATGTTTCTGGTTTAATTTGAACGCATAAATTCGTAAATGATTTCACATAAAATACTGAGTAGAGTAAATGACAATGAACTATTCATATATTATGTTGTTAGTACTAGTTGAAGCATGAGGACTGAAGAAATTCTAATGTATGAACACTGATAGCTTCCTAGCATGTCAACGAATTGTCTTCGAATCCTTGAACAGTTTCGACTTGATACAACAATAATTAAAGTTTAAAAATTATCAACTTAATTTCCTTACCATTCGATTAACTGTGTGGGACTCCCGTATAGCCAAGTGGGCAACGCGTTCGACTTCTGTGAAAGCGGTCCCGGGTTTGATTCCCGGTGGGGGCCTACGTGCGGAATGACCTAAGCTGTCGAAGCACTTTTAACAATACCACTCGTTTCACTGTCGCTGAAAATGTTGTTTTACATTCCTTTTTTTCTTGGTTGTTACCACCACTCTATCTCTTTCAGAGCGATTATCTACCAAGAATAATTTTCTCCAAACTAAAACATCATAGTCTAATCCTAAAAAGGTTTTTAATTCAAAATATTCTTGAAGTTTTCATATAATTCGTTTTGTATTCTCCAACTTTCTGGCTAGGAAATCATATCCATCCCTTTACTTAGTCCTAATTTGAAGCACGTTACTTGCAATACGGCAGCCTTGTTAGAGTTTAGGCCGAAATAAAGCTGTTTGTATGAAAGAAACTTTCCCCACTTGAACCAGATTGATCTAAGATTGAGGGCGATCCTGTTGAGCGGATGAAGGACTCGACAGTTCCTTACGTTTGATCCAAAATGAGCAAGGAGTAAACATACAAGGAAGGATAGAGAAGGAGACAATATAATGAGAATTAGAAAATGTGAAGAAGAGGACCAAGTTTAATAGAGAAAAGGGTAAAGATAGGAAGAGAATCAAAGTACGTAAACTATTTAGTAACAGCGACCCTTGGAAGTAAAACTCCTTTTTTCCTGCATCTCCCTCACCTTCCCTCTGTCGAAATGAGATTTTCCTTTCGCTAACATCCCTTCCTTATCCACGGCTCCTCGAGGGTCTCCTGCAGCCAACCCCTTATTCTGATATAACTAGAAGGGTAAGGAAGGAGAAGAGATGGATGGGAGAAGGGAAGATTGCCCCTTCTCCAACCTTATCTACCCTTGGTTTCTGTATCCACGTCAGCTCCCTTCATCATGGCTTCTCTCACACTTCCTCTTCTCCGGTTTCCGACTCTTTCCTTCCGTGTTATTTTTATTTCTCTATTTACTTTCCTGGTCCTTCACAAATATCTATATCTTAGACAATTACAGGATGGAAGTAAACAGAAACAATGGACGAACACATATAACCATGCCCTAACCAGTAAAAATTCGATAAACCGAGACTATAACTCGGGACCTTGACTTCAGTAGGCATTCTTACCAGTCCGCAACCGAGGTCGGAAAAATGTTATTTTATTTTCCCCGTATATAGTGCATTGAGATCTATGCACTATAAAAAATCAAGTATTGTGAATGTTCTAATTGTAAATGCTGTATTGCATTTTCCTTTCCAACGTTGATTACTTTAAACATACCTACCGATTAGAAGTTCTCTTTCCAACAACAAACTCTGGATAAATCCCCGAGATCGACTTTATCTTATTACACTTCAGCTTAAGCTTGAGAGAAAAGACATCGGATCAAAAATTAAATTTCAGAACAAAATAACTGACAAAGTGGTAAGAAATTAAACAAAACTATCTTGTATCAAAATAAACACTGATGACAAGAAGTGGTTACAGTATACTTTGAGTGCAAAGCGGGAAGCTGTCAACTCGAGAAATGTCATCACATACAACAAAGGAACAAGTACGAGCTACTCTGTTCCATAGGTGAATCTTTCAAGGTACAGTAAAAAGTTCGAAATATATCTTGAAATTTTAAGTGTGTTGATCAAGATATTATTCCTGCAGAACCTTAGAGGAAACTACTTCAGATCTGTAAAGACGTAAATTTGAAAAAAATGTCAGCTAAGCTTTCAAATCTGGCCACCACCTAAAGCTCTTTAAACGCCAATGACTTGAAAAACCGCACCGTAAGCTTCCTAGGCGAGAGAAAATCAGTACGACTTGGAAAGGTCTCTTCTGTAAAGTTGGTTTTCCCTTATATCTTCCTTATCCACCACTAAAAATAAATTAGTTTCACATAATATATCGAGCCGATTTATGGGCGAGAAAGTGTAATCTTTTATGCGCCATTAATTCCCTATTCCTCCTTAATCCTTCAATCCCCTTCTCTTTATCTCCAATAACTCTTTGGTAACACAGTCCGTTTTTCTCATCCTCTATCCTCTTCTTCCAACTTTCTCATTTCTATTCCGTTTTTACCACTCCTTGTTCTCATCCTACCCTCCACCTTCCTCTCTTGAGCCTTTTTCAAGTCAGCTCCTATTTAAAAGGGAGTTCTTTCGGACCGTTGAAGTAGGAAAAAGGGCTGAAAGATTAAGAGCCGAAGAAAGAAGAGTTTGGCGAGGAAGTTGCTTCCCTTTTTCTCTTCCTTGCCCTTCGAACGAAAACTAAAGTAACTTGAAACCTTAATGAATCCTTATTGCTAGACTATTTCACGTGAACACTTACAGCGGGCGATGGACTCTAGTAGTGATCAGAAAAGTAACCCACCGAAGATGGTAACCACTATAAATATATAACAATAATGACTTTCACATGTATTTTTCATATTTATTCTATGGCATTTAACTAGCGATAGTAGCATAATATTTGGATAAACCAATGGTAAGTATCCTCTAATATGTAAGAAGAGGCAGATGTTTTCATTAAGTAATATTCTCCCACTCCACAACCTACTTCAAGTCATATATCACGTCATATATCACTAGGTAAACTTACATATTTTGTTCCACTAAATATGAAATATTTCATAGAATTCAATCGATTTTTTTTTTTCATTTAAAAACATTCAATTTAATTAAAATAGCATTTAACGAATTTCTAAATTGCGGTAAACTTGTAGAAAGCTCCACAAGATTCATTATATCATCCTGGATTGTCATAATATTTATGATGGTGAATCAAATGTGAATCGCCCATACACGTGTATTATACAGTGAATTAATGCCAGCAATGCACTTATTTAATAGGGAAATAAGTAAAAGCAATGTATCCGATAGAGAAATAAGTAACCATGGTAGAATATTTCCGAACGGAACAAAGTCATTCCCGGATTCTAATATTTTTCGTAGTTTCCAGCAAAAAAATCTCTGAAAATACTAGCACCTTAAACACACAAAAGAGTTTAAAATACTAAAACATATCTCTACTTCCATTCATGTAGAATTACATTTCAGAATTTAGGATATAACTTTTACTTAAAGGACCCTTCAGATTAACCAGAACACTAATTTACAACTGATGCTCATTCATCTTTAAAAATTCACCGTCAAAAGGAGAAAAATATTTCGCGCTCCGTCTTGAGACGAACTGACAATGACGTCAGAAAGAAAGCAAATAAAAGTCGCAAAACGTCGGTTATTTAAGCGCTTTTCCCCCTTTGTAGTAAACGGAGCGTAGCGATGTCCTTGGCCATAAGAAAGATGAATTTCGGGACTGTTGGACGTGGAAGATGACGAATGGTACAAAGCGTCAAGGGACGAGAACGAAAAAAAGCCATTGACCGAGGACGACAGATGCCAACAGATGAAGATTATTCATCGAGCACTCAAGACCAATGTATATTTGGGACAATATTAACTCCAAGAGGTAAAAGACCACTTGAGGGAAAAAAGCCAACTTATACTTTCACAAACTCCTAACTTCATACGGCTATTGATTAGGCAATTGATGTCACCAATAATGTATGAAGTAAATTAAACTTGAAATATGAAACGGTTAACTTTATTTAGTGGCTGAAATTCCCGTTGACTCTAAACGAGGAAATAAAAGTAGGATTAAATTGGGTAGCTTCTTTTGTATGAAAGAAAATCTTAGCTTAGTTCTATAGTATTAGGCCGGACTTCGTGGAAAGCCACAATGAGAATTAAAGAAGGCACTTCGTGTGGAAACTACGAAGTGCCTTCTTTAATTCTCATCTTAGCTTAGCTCGATAAGACTGGTTATCGGAAACGAAAATTTTCAATCTCATCAAAATACAAGTAGTTATTATTCGGAAGCGAAATCTAAAATTGAAGATGAAAATACAAATCTTTATAGAGTTTCTTCCTTATTAAACTTGTCTGATGCTCGTCTGAAGATTTCTTCTAATTTGATTTTGCAAAAGAAATAAAATCTGTAACCGATAAACGAAGTTTACGTGTATTTCAAACGGGTAATGCTTTCACTAGACTGGGATCGGACTGAGGATTTCAAGGTAAATAAAAAATAGTCTCCTATCATCTGCGCGGCATCGACATCGACATATCTACTTTATAGTATATTCCTACTTTCCTACTATAGTAATTTCCTACCTTTTTAATTCTCTCAATTCGCATTTAGACCCAAAACGACGTAAAAATGAAAACAATGACTAAAATACTGCATTCATTAGAAGTAAACAAAGGATAGACAGGAAGATAAAAAGAGGGTAATATTTTATAAACAGGAGAATAAAAATCATCAGTATGTAGTGCACGTCATTACAAAACGTAAACCGTTCAACGTATTTATCGCAATTTTTGACTTCCAACAAATATTTATGATCACAATTCCCATGCACAAGACTTCATACGAAGAAAGAATTGAATCCAAAGGGAAAAAAAGGCTGTAATGAATAATGTCATGAATGTTTATGCCATTGTCAATTGACAGAAACCCACAATTCACCACTTAACACCTGATTTACTCATGCTTCAGTGCACGAATCGTAGAACAGCATACATGCTGTGCTTTGCATAAAGCAGAAAAATAACATACTAGAAAAACTAAAAACATCGAAGCAGAAAACTACTTACTCCCCATGCCGCATGACGAAAGGCGGCTGGCAGGGTATCAATGTAGATGTGCTCATAAACCAAGTTTTATCCGCAATTCAGTAATGAAACCAACGAATAGGAAAGCGAAAATCTTAAGCAACGTAGCGGTCACAGTATTTATGCAACACGGTTTTCTTATGCGTAAAACACATCAATTGTAAAAGATAAGTTATTCGAACGGAATAACTCATACGTATATTATCAGTTTTAGCTGTACGATTCCTATGACATGTGCTTGTAATTAAAAGACGAAGATAACGATACAGATATTTAAAATCTTCTTGATATAGATAAAAAATGCTGACGACTACTTTGCAGCTGAACTAGTTAATTTAAGAATGGGTAATAATAATTACGGACTGATTCTTAATTAACTATGAGCGTAAAGTAAGTAAGTACTATGACTATATCTCAGCAAATATTTCATCGATGGATGTAAAACTTGGGAAATATTCATATAGGATATGAAGTTATGTTTATACCAAATTTCATTGAAATCGGTGAGGGTCGAACGGGGACCGTTGGTCCACTTGACATGGAATGGCCCTACTCGAAATCATTCACAATTTATTACTACGAACGAAAAAAACGCATAATATCTTGGCTACTTTCTCGTATATGCATTTTAAATCTTCACTTGCATAATATTAAATTCTTTCATTTAGGTTAATGGAATCGCACAAAGCCAGCTTTAGAAGACAGCAATTAGAAACTAAAAGAAAAAAATGATTTTCTAGGGAACCTTAATAGCATTTTGATAGAATTTCATGTTTCTGAAAATTTCAAGGTTCATTAATTGTATACGTCAAATCAACAAACGATGTAACACATATTTATGTTAACTTAAATTTAATAAAAGATTAAGTACAAATGTTACCTTCAAATAGTTAAATAAAAAATTATTTCAATTATAAAATTATGGATATGTAGTTTAGCAAAGATTTATTTTCAGTTAGTAGATGTAAGACTAACAAGGAGAGGCTGTAACATTTTTCCGGGGATTTTGATGAAACTTTTTGTGGTGATAGTGGTAGTAGAGCAATGAAAAGGTGTAACGGGGTTCGTGTGAATTGGTCTTAGTTTCGCTGCAATAATTAATTGAAAATGGGTTATAAGAGTATAGGCAACCACGCAATACACCTCCTTCCCCTCCCATATACCCGATGTTTGGTAGTATTTTTTTCGATCCCTTTTCATTTTCTTTTATTATATTTACATTCTTTACTTCCTAATGGACACTAGTACAACAAGTACATCTATTACTTGATATCCGATCGAATTACCTTATTTAAACCAAAAAACCTCAACGACGGAAGCTTCACTTAAAGAATGATGGACGGTTTCAAACGTAGTTTTCGTTAATGCTTCGGATTCCATTGGTACTTATTACATTAACCTTCATTTTAAACTGGTTTTTAGTCCCAAGAAATAACCTATGCAAGCCCTGTTTTACACTTTACAAAATTAACGACTATTATGAGAACGCAAACGGAATTTGCCTTCGAATGATTTAGGATTTCATAATTATAAATTGCGGTTGTTTATTAAAATAAATTAACAAATTCGATCTACTAGATGCTTCATAATTGTTTGTTGGATGATAAAAAATCAGCTTCAACTATGCGCTGGCGGATACTGGAGAACTTTCCGGACCTACGATCTTACTCGACGTCGCCTCTGCTCTTGAACGGAACTCAACGCTACAATTCGTCCATACTGTAGCATGGCTCTAAATGTTGGCAAAGAGAGTTGGTTCCTTTTTAAACGAAGTAAGTTTCTTCCCAAAAGTGAGCCAGCTGTTGTTTCCAAATGGAGGACGTTTTTATTCGTACAATCCTACATATTTGGACACATTGTAGCGTTGAGTTCCGTTCAAGAGCAGAGGCGACGTAGAGCAAGATCGTAGGTTAAAGGAAATGAAAAGAAAACGAAAAAAAAAATACTGCCAAACAGCGGGTACAGAGGCGGGCAAGGGTGTGTATTGTGGGGTTGTCTATACTCTGATTACCAACTTTCAATTAATCATTGCAGCGTAATATCAATTCACACGAACCCCGTTCCACCTTTTCATTATTCTACTACCACTATCACCACAAAAAGTTTCATCAAAATCCACGGAAAGAAGTGAGAGCCTCTCCTTGTAAGATTTAACGATAAATAGAATATATGAGATGGTTTTATGCGAATCTACAATAATATCCTTTCTGGAGTAACTTGCGGAAGGATATCAGTAATAAATTCGATATCAGGCGTGACTTCGTGGAAAGACATTATCAGTAAGGTAAAGTAAGCAGGTAAGTAAGCGTTGGCATCGATGAAAGGAGATTATTCTTATTAATTAATGACAGTTAAGATATTTTAGGAGTCAATACAAAGGAAAAGGAAAGGTCTTCATTCCTTTGCCAAATAAAGGACAGAGAAAGATGAGAAGGGCGTTTCTTTAAAGGAGCACAGACATACGTATAATACAAAATACGTTGTCCTCCAGCGGGAAATAACATAATTTCTGAACTATGGAGTCTGTACAGCATATAGTCCGTTTCCATGAAACACATGCTAGAATGTGGAATGTTATTTACCGACAGGGAAACTCGAGTTCCTCCTACTTCCATCGAAAATCGAACCTTAATAGGAAACTCTGAAGCGACCCGGAGTGGAGGAGGGAAAAAGATAAAAGGAAAATAAACTTTCTCTTATCCCAAGTATTTCAATAGTCGTGAGACGAGAAGAAAGAACAGGAACCAAACCGAATCCCAACTTTCGTTTTATTTTGATCATATCGAATTATACGGCGAACAAAATAACAGTCCCTTTTCCTTTCTTTATACCAAGGCATTACGAAGTTTTCTACCTCTGTTGGAGAAAAAAACCCACCCCGACGAAAAAGCGACCACTATCTTCGGAATGAAGAGCTACTGAAACGTAAACAATAGACGTGGATGAAAAGGTGCAGAAATCCAATTTGAAAGCTAATTTGTGCTCAATGAGCTCGTTAACGCAGAGTGACGATAGCCCAATTTTTCCACGTATCGATGCCTATGTTTCTCAGAGACCCTGGATGGAAGGGTAAAAGCACAATTGAGAGAATTCTACTATAACGGTTATTTTCCAAACTGCTATTCAATTGTCTCAGGCACTTTCATAAAAAAGCATCAGATTCATAATGTTTTTACTTCCGGAGAAAAATGCATAATTTTGCGCAGAAAGAAAGATATTCCTGTCGGAAAAATTAGTTATTTTGTCGAGGGAAACCATAATCGATAACTATATTTTGAGTTCTGGGCCTCTCTCTAGGGATCCACTCTATATTTGAAATTCAGACAACTTTTATGTGGCGCCGAATTAGTCACAGAATCAGACGCCGGCTAAAACACCGGCTATCATCAGGCGTGTTTAAAGTGAGGTATGTATATTTTTATATTATTCGTTTAAGGAATTTCAGTATACACTAAGGAAATTAAAGAGAAAATTAGTTTTCGGAGGAAATCACGAGTCGTTTTAAGAATTCATTCTTTCCGCGAACTATACATGATAATAATGGGCTGAAGAAATAGTCCGAACGCCCGGTGTTTTCACCCCCTGCCACACGCCGTAAGGCGGCTTGCAGGGTATTTATGTAGATGTAGATGTAGAATTATAATCGCTCTACAGTGCGCGGTCAACTCATCCTCATTAAAGCTGATGCATCTTGCATTATTTCCTAGGATACTATTGGTCTACAACGTTTATGAAACTTAAAATATTTGATAATTAAAGCAGAGTTTCTCTGCTGGCATGTCGCTTTGCCCTGGTTTTCCAGAAGATAGAGAACCTTATAATAAAAAAACAATTTACTCGTAAGTTCCTTTTTATAGAAAATACTTTCGCTTAATGTTGCTAGGAGTTATTTTTAATTGGAAGGAATATAACATTATGTGTATTATTTATTAATTTAAAACTTGTAGTCTACATATGAAAATCTAAAACGTAACTGAGCCAAGGAAGAAAAAGGTTTGAGAAGCATATAATAAAAGGAGACTCTACAATTCTACAATCTCAATTCGAAGGAGGGATTAGTGACCTAATATTCTCAAATATCTTCCATTAGCCGTTTAAGTACGGAGTACAGCAATTTCAGCGTCGCTTATAGAAGGCACACATACCTTTGACCTATTCAATTAGGAATTAATAATGCAGAATTCGCACCCAAGTATTATAAATAATCACCTTCGACAGTATAATGTTCTACTGAAACAGAAAACAGGGAACATGTTTCCGAGCTTCGCAGACGGAAACAACGATTACGAGAGATTGGAAAGGGAGATGTGAGGTCTTGGACTCGTAGCAGAAACGCTGATAGAGAGAAACAGTCCCCTATTACGACCAAATGAAGACTGGATGGATTCTTGAGGGAAGCACACGATGGGGAAACATCGTAGAACGAAACGGGGGAGAGAGGGACAGAGAGAAGCAAGAAGATAAGGGGGAGAGAAAATGGGTGCTTTTGGAAGACGGAGGGAAGACTAGTAATCCCTACCACGGCCGGTGATCTCCCGGGAGGACCACACACTGAGAAAAGTGGAGAAGGATTCAAGTCTGGAACAAAATCCGGAATTACTTACCGGGGGGACTAAATCGAGTTTCCTCCATGCCCAGGGAAATATCCCTTAGGGCACGGAATGAAAAGGTAAGGATTCCTCCGTCCTTTACCCTAGAATCCGTGAAGGAACGGAATGGGGGATGAGGAGACAATGAAGAAAAGATTTGAGGATGAAGTGAATATTCGGTAAGAGGGACATGCTTCCACTGACGTCACAGAGTGATTCATTAGCTTTATGTTCGCAGTCGGACGAGCGAGATGTGGGGAAGTACATCGCGCCAATTCTAGATGTTTCTTTTTTCTTAAGGTGGCTCGTATCGCGTACAGAACTCTGAGCACTTAATTCGTGGCCAGGAAGGCGTATTCGTAATGTTATCAAGTTTCCCAACGTCTTTATTACCGCCTCCCACGATCAACTTATTTGGATTCATTAAAGTAGCACTGCTTCAGTTTTAAACAAGATATCGGAAAGAATACGGCGCGGAATATCAAATTAATAAATACCACCGCATTTATTTCAAGAGAAAGTTTTTTCGTTTGAAGGGATTTTGGAGGTCGCAATTAGGTTTCAAACACGTACTTTTCTCAACTGTTGGTGAAATAACGACGAGAAGGCATGTTTAGTTATCTGAAATCCAACATGTGAATAGAACTTTATGAGCACTTGATTTAGTGAGTCGTCGTTCATAATGATTAAATTGTCTCACACCAAGGAACCGGAAATAAAAAAATGCATTGATGCTACAATTACTTTATTATTTATGTTATAAAAGGAAATTAAAACACATTTTTGTGGTTTAATTTCCAAAACAAAAGATAAAAATTCACAATAAAAGAGCAACACTTATAGAAATCACGTCTTTTATACCTGTCTGTAAGCCACCTAAAATGAAAAATATTTACTGTAGTTAACGGTGTAATTTACATTATATTTACATTAGTATCCCGTAAGCCGCCGTATGGCGCATGGCAGTGGGAAATGCGTTACTGTGGCTGCATTAAACAACTCTTTTCATAAACCACTGAGGACAACAGAAAATGAATTCACTGCACATGAAAATCATATTTCTCTATGTAGAATTCAAAATATAGCAGCATTTCAAAATCAACTGACTTATCTCTACCAAGAAAGAATACCATTATATCGCTATTACTGATATGATGATTATGAATAATTACTTTATAATATGATTAAGTGAAATAATTATTTGGAGGATAACAAATGATGATCCTTCGACATTTTACGTATTTATAAAACCTGCTGTTCATAATTATTCATAGATATGTTTCGTGATAAAAATTTTACTGATAAATCTGAAAACTTGATACCAAAATCCTAATTCGGCAATAAAATCATGCACGCGTAATTAAATGTACACAATTTCATTTTAATAAGACTTCTATGACACTATGACTTCAAAGACTCACGAAAAGTCGATACCTATTCATGAACACATATAAAACCCGATATTTTCAACCAAACAGGGATTTCTACTTCCCATCATATACAAAAAAAATCCCACAGGAAAAACGGCTATCTGTACTATTCTTACGCAATGGATGTAAGGAGGTCGAGGTCACCTAGACTACATGAGCAAAAGAGATACCAAATCCAACGAAAAGAGCTCAAAGGAGCAAAGGATTCAAAGGAATGAGTGGCAAGACACCGTGGGATGAGAGAAAACCGGGATATGCACACACAGATAAAAAAGCAATCTTTGGAAGTCTTTTCGAGGAAAAGGAACGGACTCAATATTTTATATTCCTGCGTGAGAAACAGCCTCCTTTATCGTTCCACTAGCAATAAAAGAACAAAGATTTTGGAGGATGAGGAAATTCACGCTAAGTCTACGTTGCGGAGGCTGAGGCTTAAAGATAAGGATTAAGAGAGTTTATTTATCCTCCCTGGGGATCCGACTGTGTCCTAGCCCACGCTGTTAAACATGGGAATAAGGAAAACGACGCGGAATCGAATTTTTCTGAAGGGTTTTATCGGGGCGGTATAAAATGGGTTGAGGGACGCATTAAAGGGATTCCGCATGGAAGTAAATTGAAGGTCTGAGCCAAGGGAGATTAATTCAAGGACGCGAGGGTGGAAATTTTCCATGCACTATTCAGTGGAAAGGACCTTCGGAGAAGGCGGGACAAGTGAAGTAGGGATATGATCGCCCCTTACACCTAGCGATGAATATTTCCTCTGTTTAGGGCTAACTCTCAAATGGCTGAGGGGAATTGGAGGGATCATCCCTTCAACTCAAGGATGTTATTCCCATCCAACCGAACAGGGAAAGTACTTTAGCATACGGTAATGATTTGGAGAACTCACTCAGGGTTTCCCTTAAAAGTTATTGAAAGATTCTTTAGAGAATTAAATTAGTGAGAACCATGCGTCGGTAATGTTGTGCACTTGACTAGAAAATTGCAGCTGCAATTACGATTGGGAACTTTTTTATAAAAAGGTGATCTTAAGGAAAAATCGGTTTAAAGAATCTATTCGGCTAGGTAGTAGAGGTCAAGATTCAGGGCCAGAGTTTAGAAACCTGAAATGTATGATATATCGTGATAATTTTTACATGAATACATTAATAATGGCCAATTTTGCCGCTAACTCAAGTTTTTTTATCACAGGAGTAAACAAATCGAAACATAGCTACATGTCTGGTAGATAGCTAATTTATCCTGATATGCATTTAATATACATGTAATTTACCAAAAAAAATACGATGTGATATAAAAAGGGTGACTATATATAATATCCTACTATGTAGTCTGTCTGTAGAACGCAGCTGATTTTGGGAGTAGCCTATCCATACTGAATTTGAAGGGAGAACTGCGTTCTCAAGGTGTCCTCGAATCCTATTCCTTCCACTCCGAGGGAAGCGAAACAATCGCACACTTCAAAGGTTTTTAGGCACACTGGACTCTGACGGTGCTATCTATTCTTTGCTTAAAAATGTAAGTTTCTAAGTAATTAAATGCAGATTACGTTAATAAGTAATGTTAACAGTCCCTTAATTTCATTAATGACAACACCCTAATACCAACATTAACTTTACAACAAGGTTCCCTCATAGCCAAGTGGGCAACGCGTTCGACTTCGATGAAAGCGGTCCCGGGTTCCATTCCTGGTGGGGGCCTACGAGCGAAATGACCCAAGATGTCGAAGCACTTTTAACAAAACTACTAATATTAACTTTATAACACTGATGACATCAGCATTTTTGACATTTTACTTTTAGGTTTTGCTTCACCTTGGTACGCAAATCCTCTCTTTTATAGTCGAAGGCACAATTCTGAAAGGTTTTTCATCCTTTTACTACTCCATACGTATTCTTAAATCAAGTGCCATTCACTCTCGCGATGAAATGAAAAATCTACCACAAACACCAACAATGGAAGAAAGCGGGCAACTACTTATTGATAGATAGCAGAACACGATATCTCATTGTAACTTATCTACACAACAGCTGCTGAGAAATAGAAAGATCAGAGAGCTTAATGCTTAACGCCGGAGCTTTCAGTTCAGTTTTAGACCAAACAAACAAACCTATGAGTCTGACTTGCATGATGAAATGTGGTTTCTTTTGAATAACATCATATTTTCGTATTTCGCAATGTCAATACGCATAAAATAAGTATCCTTTCGTCGGTCTGTTTATTTAATTTTGAGTGACATACAAGTTTCTTATAAAAACGCACATTGTCCCAATTATTATATTAGCATGTTACAAACATAATTAGAGCAATAATTGATCTATACCTCTAAAAGCCTGAAAGTTATCTACTAGAATTTTACTATGTTTTTGATCTTTATAATACTGACTAGTTAACAATTTCACTTTCGCTAAAACGATCAGTAGTTCGATTCCCAGTGAGTGCAGTTGTATTTCCCAAGCATCAGCAAATCATTACAAATAATTTAACTTTACCGCTTGTTCAATTGAAAAGGGACTCGGCATTGACGGCTCACGGGAGTCTAAGAATTCCAAAACTTCATTAACTCCCATTTGACCGCGGCAGCCTTCTCGGTACAGCCGCATACTGAAAATCCACCCTTTGATTATCTTCATGCATCTTGAAGAGGGGAACAGGACAGACCCATAGCTTTCAAACGACGTAGTTACCTACCACATCTTATGAGCAATACACTAGCGATTCCGCGACGCTTCTTTGTCGCGCATACAAAGCCCGAAGAAGACAACCACGAAATAACCTCCGGAGCGAGAAGGACGCAGAATACCATCCTCTCCTGAGGAGAGCGCAAAATCAAAGCACGCTGGGGCAAGTGACGCAGTTACTACCCGAATAGCTTCAGATGGTGGCGAATATTCCCAGTTTGTACTCGTCCTTCGAAACCCTTTGAATTGAAATCCGTGTGAGGATTGAAGCAATTCCCCGAGCTTTGCAGATATGAAATTCCCGGGGCGAGGTCGTTACGAGTGTATGATAAACGCGAGTGTGGCCATGAAACGCGCCAGCTTCGTCCCATCGGAGACGGAGTGTGGTGGAGGGAACTGCTTCGGAGGAGAGAAATCCAGGACTTCGCCGCTGGCGACCCAAATACGCCCCACAAAGACTGTTATCTGGTCCCCGCATGCGTCATTGCCGTCCGATTCCCTTTGTTCTTACCCTTTCTTTCGCTCACGACTGCTTTTTGGGACTGCAAGTCGATTACCGAAGCGGTTACAGGGAGGAGATTGGTGCCTTTTGAGCGGGATCTTGCACTCCAGGGTGCTAGCGGAATGCGGAGTATCTCTATGCTGTTTCAAAGCAATGAATACTCCAGCCATACGCCCAAATGGATGCAAGGCTTTGCTATTCGGAAACATGACTGAGCTATCATCTCAGTGGTCAAAGCTAAAAATTCGCATTCTGTGTTATCTGATTATTCTACACAAAGTAACAGAAAATTGGGTTTTGTAAATGAAAAGACCTTTCATTTCAAGGTATTCCGTAGTCAGAGATAATTTCCTTCGCCCGAATAATTTTTAATAAAGGCAGAGTTCGGTACCAATCCAAAGATTCAAATAATCACATTCGTATTTGTTAGACGAAAACACTGGTTACGCCTTTCACCATCATTGACGTATTTCTCCGCTGGAGTTATAGGGAAACTACTGTTATTTCTCGAGCTCTATTTCAAAGTAGTAGGAGTACTCAGAAGTAATTTTCCCGGAGGATATCTTTCTGATTCTAACATACCTCCATCACTCAAAAGCTGCTCCCCTACTGTAAAGGGTAAATCCTGAATCGACGTTTCATAATGTTTAATTTTCTGAAGACACGAAGACATTCATTTTACCAGTACAGGGTTAAGAGACAAACTGTCAATAATATAACGTGAAAAAAGGGTCAATAAAATAATGTGAAAAAGGAAAAAATGCTATTTTATATTCGTTCTTCCGCTGGTTTCAGATTTCACACGTATCGCCTATTCATAAATATAACACTATTTTATAGTTACTGTTTATTTCGTAATTATTTCTACATAGTATTACAGGGGATTATTAAGATTTTCCTCCGTTACCATATCTTTGAAACATCCACGCTGAATGGGGAGTAATACTTGGTAATCCACAGACTGAATTTCATTTTTCAGAAATGTTCCATCCAAACCCTTACGACAGAAAAATCAATACCGAGGCTCTAAAAATCCGCCACGATAATAATTATATATTTTCTATACGCATCGTTCATACGCATATGGTTGAAACAGAAACGCCTACTAAGAGCTAAAAAGAATCTCGTTTGTTCAACAAGCGTTCTATATCCGAAACGCACGCAATATCCTGGTACTTTTTCGACTGACGCCTTTAGTTACCGGATTGAATTTCTAAACCAAATTCCACATATACTCTCAAATCCCCACAATATAAAGCACACATAAAAAGAATCCATTCCAATAAAAGAAGAAAAAGAACAAGTGTAAAGAGATTCTTGCATTTTCAACACCGTTTTTTTCTCCCTCACATAGCCTTATGCAAACTTGAGCGGAAGTGATGGGAAGTACCTTGTTTACGGCCATAGTATAGCGGTATCATTCGACGCGTGATTTTCTTCTTTTAGGTCAAATGTTTCTATTTCAGAAGGGAAGGAAAGGGTGAATTCCTCCCGTTTAATGCCTTTCCACGAGGAAAAACTCTCTCGATACCCTCAGGATAACACGGTCGTAACATCCGAGAATAAAAATAAAAGTTTTCCGGGCGGAACAGTTTCCTTAGAAAGGTTAAATATAAACGGTGCTTTCCCGTGGGATCAATCCGGAAGGAGGCTTCTTTCCTTCTCCCTGTACTTATACGCAATAGCATGGAATGGATTGAGGGGCTACGCTGGACCACGTAGAGCAATTCGCCGAAGAAATGATCACATAGTGGACCAAACGTGTTCAAAAGGCGTCTTATACTAGAAAGGAGAGAATGAAATAGCACTCGGAAGTACTGATTGAAATGAGATCGGATATAGGCAAAAAATACGAAACACTAATTACGATGAAACATGCACCTATGTACGTCTTCCTTTTTTATTATTCGCTTATATTCGAGATACTTTTATAATCGATTCTGAAAGCAAACTGCTTGCAAATTCAGGCCTTTACAAGCAAAATCATAGTTCTCAAGAATAGTTCTTGAATCAAAATGACATGACATTGCACATGGAAAATTTTAAATATTACTACGCAAGTAGGACATTGAGAAGATATAGTAAAGTGCGAGTATTTCCACTTTATTTCCTCAGAAATTACTAAAAGGAGCGTTTGTTACACTTCAACGTTATGTGACTCTGAAAACAATTCATCAAATTCAGGCCAACATTTACACACTTAATAAAAAAATACAGTAAAGACGAAATGAAAAGCTGAAATATGAAAACTTAAAACATTAGAGTAGAACACAAAAGGTAGGTGAAACTACTCCTGAGAAACAAGTAACTCATGACCTTTATAAAAATTAATCTTAGCGAGTAAAAGTGATTTCAGTAAAAAGGAAAAAAGAAAGAAGATTTCATGAAAATGCGATTTTCAAGAGAAAGGGTTTCATTATTTTTACATATTGACAGGCTTTCTGTCTGCCATCAGTCTCGAAAAAAGTATGCCAGTATCAAAACAACACTACTTGCAAGATATTCGTAATCGTGGCTCACACCATTCTAAGATATATCATAATGAACCATTACAATTGGGCAAATACAACGTACATGAAAAGTTGATGATGACCCGCGTCTGACAGTAGCTGTTTTGACAAAGAGCTTTTTTTTTACTATTATAATTTACTTCAATAATGAATTTCACTATATGAATACACTAAATCCAATAATGAATAACATTTCACAATTCCCGAACACCAAAAGTGCAAATTCAAGAGAGTGTATGCATTACTTGGAATAAAAAAATGTATTCGTTAGATAAAAATATTTAATTTACCTTTTCGGCGCATTTAAAATGAAAAATGATGACTTGAAACACGAAAATACATTAATCTCAACTATATTCGCAATCAGTGAATCGAGAGTAGGAGTGCAATGGATTGATGACATGAGCTGAATGTAAGCTGCAAATAATTAGAATGATTGACATGATATTCTAAAAACAACCGACTGACAATCAGAGCTAAGGTTCAAAGTCATATATGGTAGGAAATGGAGAATTTAACAATAAAAACTAGCTTCAAATCAATCTTGGATAATGGAAATCGTAAAATAAAAGGTGTTCTGAATTTCATTTGGTACTGACTACAGCTTTTCCCCTAATAACATCGATGTTCATTCTGGGCGTTTATTAATTCCATTTGATGCGCTTCGCAGGGAATAATTACGAAGGCAAATTTGACATCAAGGTATCGCGAATAATTTTCAATTTTTGGGTAAAACGTTATATCCGAATTAATGGAAACTATATGGAGAGCATCTAGACGTAACAGAGGGATCATATGTTTGAGTTAAAGCATTTTACAAACAAAGAGTCAATTTAGCGGAACTTTCGATAATTGTTGTTGCCTACGGGAGGTTTTTGGAGGGTTTTTCCTCCCGTCCTAGGGCGAATGCCAGGCAATCCTATTTTTCCATGTAATGTTCCCCCTCCATTGCTGCCACCTGGTCAGAAGGCCAAATTGCAGTGTAAATTTAAATAAATAATAAATAAATAAATAATCTGAAAATGAATGGGAAAAGACAAATAAAGAAAGAAACTAAGCAGCAGAAAGTTTCGACGAACTTGAGTAAGGTTTATTCTTTATAGTACGAAATTCTCCAAACAAAAGCATAACAAACGCGTTGTTTTGTCTTTCTCCAATCAAACGGTGCACCAAATATTTCATCTACAATTCCATATTATTTCCGCATTTTCGGATGCATCTTTGGAATGGACACACATTCCGATAGCTTCCTTATGTTCTGCCCAAAAACTTCTAACCTGGATTCTTCTTTTACAAACGTTACTTCAATAATGAAACGGATAGGAACAAGAGGGAGGTTTTAAGCAGTGATCAATCCGACACTAAAGCAATACCCAGATGTCGTCGATAATAAAAATTTAGAGTTGACTGACTGTTTTTTTTCCAAAATCATGCTCGAAATACCAAATAAAAACACGTGAGGCGTAAACTTACTCTCAAAATATAAAAAGTGAAGCTTCCACACCGTTGAATTCCTTTCCCTGATAATATTCTCATTGTATATGTAATGACTAATGTTTTCAAAAAAGACACAAAGATACGTAAATGTTGATCGTAAATAATAACTCGCAATCGCCTAGAAAATGCAAGTATACAGGGCCGAGATATGGTGAGCGGAGATTCACTTGTTACGCTGTGTTTCTGAGAATGAAATTGCTTGTTTAATGGGTGGGTTCCGGGATAGCCAAGGGGGTAACGTGTTCAGTGCACGCGGTCCCGGGTTCGATTCCCGGTGGAAGCCTTATTGTACGAAATTACCTCTGCGGTCGAAGCACTTTTAGCAATAATACTAATACTGCTCATTCAATAGCCAATAGTCAAATAACCAATAGCAAGGAATATCCAAGAGAATATGATGTTTTGAACTTTAATGTCCCTTAATAACAATATTACGCCAAGGGAATAGATGAGTGCTTAGAGATAAGATCAATGAGATACAAAATCCACACAAAAACGGTCAATCAACATATCTTGGAAAGCGAACACATGCTAAACGGTGACGTTACTTCAAACCGTTACCGTTTCAAAAACTATTGTTTACAATTTCGTCTCGTCCCAGTTTCTACGATAGTCGTATATTCCATGATTCAAAAAGAAAAGAATAAATTAGAAGCCATTGGACCAAAGAAAGCTCTCCACTTGTGGAATCTATACAGCAGGCGGACTACTAATAAGAGCTACGAGGATCTAAACGTAATAGAAAAGTCGAATTAAGTCTTATGAGGAAGACTCAGGCCATTATCACCATTAACGGACATGCATACGATTTACCATTTGCGGAAAAATCCAGGTCGTTATTTCCCACTCACTTATTTACCATGGAGCAGGAGAAAATATCCACCCCATCATTTACTCCGAGTCGCTTTAAATATATTCACCGACACTGCAATTCTTTATTCAGTCCACCATTCCACGGTTTAGTCTTTTAATCAGATTCCAGAGGATTTGCTTTTAAAGGATTTCATTTTATTCCGAGATTCCGCCTATTTCTCTCGCATCTCCTTAGCGAATACGGAACGGACAAAGAATTTTCAGCAACCAAAGCTCTGTCCCTTAAGGGAATCCAAAACATAAACTACTCTCCTATCTCCTCATTCTTCCACGTCTTCCGAGGTAATCCTACGTCGTCCTATATCTTAGCGATAGAATAAAATCCATTACAAAGAGATTCCAAAGTCGCATTAGAAAATAAAATTCAAACGCATTACGAGATCTAGGGATTTGCCTGATTCACTTTACTTCTTATGGTATTAACTTAAAGAAATGAATTCATTTCGTCAAATTTATTCCGCTGCGTTCATAATGGAAGAATTCTGAGGAATATCTGGAACATCTTGATTTACCCATTATGAAGAATGGAGAGGTTCATACATTCTTCCATAATGACCGTAATGCGGAATTAAATTTGATGCCAAGGAATGTTATTGACAGTCAGTTTCGTTATTCGTTGGGGAAAGAGTAACGCAAATAAGGGATAACTAATGGGAAAAGTAAAACTAATGGTGCCATTATCATGTGCAAAAGAAAAACTTCATCATATTTTGCACTGATGGTAGCTGCAAATAAACCCACTGAGTTCAAACTTGAAGATAGCCTTAATAGAAAATAAGTATTTAATTTTCCTGGCGGAGGAAAATAACAAAACTAGCCAATCTCACGACCTAACATAAAATTTTATTCAATTCTTACTGACGACAGGAGCAGCAATGACTGACCCACCTAAAGAGAGTTCCATTAACGTGCGATACATTTATTTGGACTACCAAAGTTTTTAGAGCACCTAACAAACCACAACAGCGCTCCATTATTTCACACGAACGCAACATTATAGCGTAGATCCCACATCGTAGACTATGTTATCATTTAAGAGTCTAGCTTTTGTTTATGCGAGGGACAGAACAAAAAACAAAAATACTGAATTTTAGAAATTAGAAATTATTCTAAGCTCGGTTGAAGTATTTCCATTCGTGATTATGCCTAACGTGTCAGTCTCGCATTTATTTTCAGCTAGGGAAGTATCTTTCACATCCTAAATATAACGTATTCGAAGAAAGGATAAGCACAAAACTCCGATGAAAAGGTCTGGGGAGTTGAACATCTCCCGCATTCGTTCCGATTCACCCCGGAGAAAAATACACCAAAAGAGATGACCATGGACGATTTCCCGGAAAACCTGATTAAACCGCTCAGGTTCCTCTTCGGCGCAGCGAAATAGATGAAAAAGGGGAGGAGTATGTACAGGGAGTCGGCGGGGAGGCAGCCGATTCCTCCGGCGGAAAGGTACACAAAAACTGCGGGAACTTAATTCGATTTTGGGAGAAGCTCAAAGACGTGGAAGGCTCCGCTCGAATCTTCTTGAAGGACCGTTGAAGCGTGCGTTTCGTCTTAAAGGGAACGAACCATTTGGAACGAACCTTCATTAAGGGAAGGAGGAAAGGGTGAAAAGAGGAAAGGATGCGGCTGAAGACAAAGGAGTAGTTTTCTTTGAAAGAAGAATGTTTGCATCTCGATTCTAAACGTCTTTCGTGGCAAATCCCGGCACCAGGGATGTGTCGCGATCGTGCTCACTCATTCACGCTCCGAGAGAAGACGTTCAGAATGAGTTCCCCGCATTCCGTAAACATCTCATTAAATTACAATTCCGAGATATCGGTTCGAGAGGAAATCGAGAAATTTATAAATGTTGTCTTTCTGCGAAGGGGAGTTCTCAGCTTGTAATGGAGGAAACTAGAGGAGTATTGACGAAAAACAAAATCGAAACGGAAAGGTTCCAAAATACTCTTCTGAGACCTTTGACGCTGACACACTAACTTCGAACATTAGTCAACACCGTTAGCTCAATCAAGGTGATGAAAAGGTGAGTTTTTTGGAGAAGGTGATTAGGTAAATATTATGAATTTTTGCAGCTCAATTAAAAAAATTGAAAATCGAATTAAATTAAGTCTAATTCCCTACCATTTGCTCATGAAAATCGTAGAAAGAGCTACCGAAAAAATCGCTTAAAAACTTTTCCTAAAAAGCTATATAACAAGATAGAAGAAGAAAATATGATTTCGAAACCAACCTCAGTTTCTCAAAAATAAGTTAGGTAATACAATATATACGTTTAAATAATCTTATAAGGTTTTTATCAAACTTTTAACTATAACAATTACTAATTTGTCTTGGAGATATTCTTCTAAGGTTTCTATCAAACTTTTAACTATATCAATTACTAATTTGTCTTGGAGATATTCTAAAGCTACAACACAAATAAATCGAAAGTTATAATAATAATTTCAAATATTCAAGCTGAAACATTTTTCCTTAAACTTACTTAAGATAGCATGAAAATAGTCTAGCCTGACTGATACCTATTGGGCAACAACCAACTTCTTCTTCCAAAACAAAGACTTCTCAATTCTTCCATAAAATTTCAAATAGGTAAATACATTTTACGGATTAAGAATATGCAATTAGGAGGATGTAGAATAATATAAAAAATGTAATGTATGGTCACGCAATAACTATGGCAAGCAAATCAAATCGCTGAAAGGAATGCAAGGAGCAACCCATTAGAAAAAACAATTTCCAACAAGAGGTTACTTGGATAACAAGAAAATAAATTGGACAAAAGAGGTGATAGATCAAACATGGAACTGATCAGAACCCTCGAAAAACTAAATCAAGATGATTACCGCTAACCCAAAAGCACATACAAACTTCAATCGAAACAACCACCTAAAGCGATTAAAATAGCAGAATATTGAACATATATACACAGACCTATTCCGACCACTCGCAGAAGCAAAACAATTCAGAATCACGCCCCTCCATTTTCTTCCATTCCCAATCGTCGACTGATATCGGCATCGATAACCAATCGATACAAGTAACACCGTCGGCAAAAACGACTTCAGCAACCAAAACGCTGCGAAGGGAAAATCTGGTCGAGAGGAGTGAAATCAAAATCACCGATTCTGATTAATGACGTCCCTGATGGGAAAGTTAGCGTTTCCGTTGTTCCTGAGAGTTCATATAAAGACCACATATGACATGACCATTATTTCTAATGGAAAAGCCATATCCCTTAAGGGGATGATGTGCTAACACTTGTTTCTAATGAGAGCTATGTGAGCAAGTAAACGTAATCAATTAATTAAAATTCAGATGATTGGCTTTAGTTAAAATTAAACAAGACATACGATACTGATAAAAAATATTTTGCCACAGATTGTTTAAAGTGCGAAAGCCAACGCGCATTATCTTACATTTCAAGATTCAAGCATGATTAAGAAACCGGTAGCGCATTAAATAAATTAGGAAAAATACCAATTATCGTTACTGTGAATAATTACACCGCGTTAAGTTACGTCAGCAATTATCGATATTGAGCAAAATATTTCATTTTAATTCAATATATCTATAAACTCAAGGTGTTCAGGCCGAACATTGTGGAACTCCATCTAAATAAATTAATANCGTCTTAAGCGGTATTTTTACCATGTGATTCGTGTGGTAGGGACCGGAACCGGAAGAAAATCTTGTCTTAAGCGGGATAACGTCTTAAGCGAGTACGTCTTAAACGGGTTTTACTGTATATAGTAACTACACGCAAGAACATTCAACATCCTACACAAACATAAAAGTTTATACCAGTTAAGAATACTTCTCTACGTATACTGGTAAATAGGGAATTGTTTAACGTATCATTATACATATAAACTCGGATATTATCGCATTTGAGGAAACAATTATAAAAAGAAATGAATCGCAAATGCAAATATGAAGTCAAAGAAGTCAAATTAATATGAATTTCACATTAACCAGAATTATTTAATAACCAATCAACTTTGGCTAAATTAAGCAAAACGTTGAGCGTGAATTTAACCACCATTACGGCTAACTTGTTCAGTTATCCTCAGTGATGTAATAAAAATTAATTTAATGAAACATTTCATTTTCATTAACATTATTGTCGTGATTGATTATTAATAAAAGAGCACGAAAATATGTCAGAGAGTATAAATGAGGAAGAATGGAAACAGCATTGGGAGGGGGAAGCCAGCAAGAATGAAGAGGTGAAGGGAAGATTTAGTAGTAAATGGCCAAGAGGAATGAGAGTTATGACTTGGAAAAAAGATACGGACGAGAAAGAACACGTGAGAAGCATAGATTAGGAATAAAAGAGTGAGAAAGATAACGGAATGGGAAGGGAAAGTCAAGCGTATGAACAAGCGTTTTCAGGTAAGACTCCAAGAGTGTTCCCTGACGTCTTATTGACCGTTAAACGTGCAAAAAAGAAAAAGAGGTAAAAATATCTTTCGATTTTCATCAAATTTTCCTTCCCTCAAAGAAATTATTCACGCACAGAGAAATGCAAAGCTCCAGGAATACTCTCACGGCGCAGTGGAAAGATATTGCGGAAAGACCGCAGCGCGAATTTTTCAGAAATGCTTTCTTTTTAATTAACGCGGAGACGAAATACCTGGCCATTCACTCTGTAAACTATTAAAACAATAACGCACACTGAAGCACTGTAATTCTTTTATCGCTGAAGAGGAGGAAAAGTTTACTGGGACATCACAAAGATTGCAAATAATGGAGAGAATGTTCAGCGGAAGTAAATATAAAGTAGCTCTGCTTGACTAATTGGACGTTTCAAGAAACAACAATAGCTGAAAAGGAAAGCCGGAAAGCAAAACAATTTTTCGGAGACAATTATGTTCCAGCATTGATGGGAAAATGTATCATTATTACTTTATAATTTATAGTTGTATAAAGTTACTGGCAAAAATTAAAACCGACTACTTCGGCCAGAAAACTGAATGTTTACGGAAGTTAATACAAGCAGAAGAAGTTTGTTATCACAAAAACTGTTAGTTTTCCAGTGCTTTGCTTTTTCCAAATATTCAAGTTCTAATTATTATTATACCGTTTTATCTTTACTATTGAATAAAGGAATATGTGATAATTGGAATATCATACAAACGCTAATAATGATAATTATTTCCGCAAATAATGAAATGGTTCATTTCTAGTATTTACAATTACCTAACTTTTTTTAAATGCGAAATAGAGCAAAACGCGACCAAAATTCGGCTGATAAAAAAGAAAATCCTCTGTCGAGTTATTGTTTAAGCGTGCTACTCAAATCTCTCGGGTAATTTCCTCCCGTGAGAGCATTTTAATTAAAAAAATTGTTTCCATTGTTGCAGAAACTGATCATTTTCCTCATTTTAATTACATAAAAAGAGATACTAAGAAAATTTTACGGCACCTCCAGTAAAATTTTTCATTTTATATACAAATACTTATAATACCTACGGATACGTTTTAAACCGTCAAACCCAGAAACCATTGTACGATGCCACAATAGCAATACTGATATAGATTTCTTCTAGCCTTTGACTTTCCCATATGAAATGTAATTTTTACTCAAAAGCAGAGAGAGACATTCGAATTTTAGAGCATAGGATGGATCGCTAAAATTTCAACTTGTAACGCAAAACAGCGAGGAAAAAGAACGAGACAGCTGATCTAATCCTTTGTGGAAAAACCGTAAGTTACCCAAATGGAGAATGCATATTCTTCAAATACATTCCGTATGGCTCAAGAGGAAAGCTTTGTAGCATATATTAGTTATTTTATTTTACTGGTTCCATTCAGTCTAACTATTCTCTAACGTTAGCGAGGTAGCCAAGCAATAAGTTCTCAACATCGAAACCTAGCAACAGCACGTAAAGTCGGTATTTGTAAGCGGGATATATTGGAATAGACAATAATAATTTTTCTTCTAATGAGCCATACTTCGAATCAACTTCCTAAAATTAGGGACCTAATTTATGTACAGGAACAGGATGTCAGTAATTAGATCAAATTTCGTACTTCTTGAAACCAGGTGTAAATCATAAGATAAGAGAGATAATTGAGACATGCAATATGATTCCCCACATCTTTCAACTAATATTACAGCTAGTATGACTACTATACATTTACAACTTGTCTCTGTAGACCAAACTAAAGAGACAATTAGAGAACCAATAGTAATTAGAGAATATTATTCAAATCCATCGAGATTTCATTTCAACAACCTAGCAAAGGATCATCGTCTTTGAATATAGGATTCAGAAATAGACCTTCAATGGCATTTGGAAATATACTGCACTGGTAAAACTATATATGGCAACCGTAGACCGGAAAAGGTAGAATGGGTAATGCGATGCGCGTTCGCAGGGTCTAGTGATCCTCACATCCGAACCCTCTCAATATTGTATCCCTCAATTAGATATGGTGGGAAGGTGGACGGAACGGCCATGAGCGAGGGCAAAGTGGAGCAGGGTACTCTTAAATATGTGAGGGGCTGAATAGATGTGCTGCGGCAAACGACTGAGGTCAGAAAGTGAGGAAGGAATTGAAACGATTGGTTTACGATGCGCATTAACATTAATAAGGCAGAGCCGCAGGCGGTGGCCAAACAAGATGGTTATTGGATGAAATGCGAATAGTCTGCGGTGAATGAGTGAATGGTACCACCTACCACACGATAAACAAGCAGGCGGACCTAAAATTAAGGGCATTTTAAGAAAATACGACAAAAATGTTGCCAAATTTGTCTTCTCTATGGAAGGAAACACGTTATTAACCAAACACGTTCGTAGCCTATGTCTTTAAGCTTTTGAGAGCAATAAAGTTCGATAGGTTCTATCAGCCAATCATTCAGAGAATATTTGATTTCTGTAATAACATCATATGTTTTAAAACCCTACTTTCATAACATGAGCAACGTTTCATCGTCAAGAAGACGAATAATAAGCAAATAAATTTAACAAATGAAGATGAAAAGTGAAGAGAGATGATCTTAAAACTCCAACGTATATAGACTATCTTAACAAGAAATTATGACAGATGAATAGATTATGAGAAAGCTATAGAGAAAAACGACAGCGACACATATCAAGTAAGAAAAATAAGGTAGCATAAATTAATGTGAGACACCTTACAGAATTTTCTGTACAAAAATGTATACAACAAATGTTATTATTTCAGTCAACAACAGAAAACGTATCACTAAATAGGTCTGACCTATGATAACAAAACTCATTGTAGTTTACTGAAAATACAAATAACATTAACTGTGTTGATATTGTTATTCGATAAATGACGTAATTGGGTTGTGCTACATTTAAGGAGATACAGGAGGCGAAAATTTTAGGTAAACACTGACAAAGCAGCTAGGAAATAACAGTGGAACGCAAACATTTGAGTATGGGATGAGAGGAAGTTTACAAGCCACGTCAGCCGAAAAAATAACTCGCTTATTCCCACTGCCTTAGTTCTGTAAACAATATCCACTCTAGCAAAAGTGTCGGTTTGCAAGGCATTAATGCGATTGTATGAGTAAACAGTAGAATACAAATACCCCGCATGTTAAGCAACAAATCAGCTAGCTAAGCAGCATATTTATTTATTTGATACGTTGAAATTTGGCTTTCTGGTCAGGCAAGAATAAGAGCTTTAACCGTTCACCATCTTCGTAACGGCACTCACCAATCATATCGCATCCGCTTAATTGCACTTTCTGAATGATGAATTGCATGCTGCTCCTGCATGTTGATTTAAACAGCTCAGAATGAAAATAGTGCTTTTATAGATTTAAAAGCTAGAAATTGTGTTCAAAAATTGATAAAGATACACAAAGAAAGTGCCATATCAAACCTTAAGATATTCAATTCCGCAAATGTTCACCGAAAGTACTCGTAGCCTATAAGAGTATAGCATAGGTACATCGTTCAGCCGAATCATTTGGTGAGATGGAAGAAAGACAATGGAATAGGAAAAGGGACAGTTGAGTGGATCTGAACGGAAGATGAAAACAAGGAAAAGGACAATAAAATAACAGCGAAGACGATCAATGCGAATTCGAGAAATGATTTAATAACCGTCCCACGTACATCGTTAATCTAATAAGAACCTGCGCTCAGAAATCTTAATTGCTACGTTATACAAACATTATTCGGCCTTAATTATACAATTGGAATACTCGTAATTTCCGGTGTTTCTCTTTCACTCTACAAAGGGCAATTTTTTCTTCGGGTAAGAACTATTCTCAATTCATAAAGCAAACTGATATTAACCGCTCGTATTCAAACAATTATTTGGCAGTGTCTATCTCCGTACATCTCCTTTTACCAAAATCCAGAAGCATTTAATAATACAATACATTTTGTTGCTAAGAAGCGAAGTCCTTATGTCTTCAACCGGAAGTCTGCTAGGAAAGTAACAATGGTAGAAAGTTCTAGTATACTATAAAGTATGAAACATTAGTTATGTAGTTCAGGAAATGGTAACATCACGTCGCTATTAATAATTAAAACACTTTTACCGATGCGTTTAAGTCATGTCAACGACATGACTTAAACGCCGAATATATTACTTAAAATGTGCATTCCAGCAAAATTCCGATTCTTTTTCGTACATCAGTAACAGGAATTGATCTGTAGTAATGGAAAATTTAATAATTATATGCGATTTTCAATATGCCTGTTTCATTATGATTTCCTATGGAATGTAGTGTTGTATCAGAAATAAACTAGCACATTCGCTGTATTGAATACCGAACATCGTGAATTATGATACTAAAGCTTACATCCAGTGACAAAATGATCACAGTGACACAGATACACAGTGTGTAAATACTAATTATTCCTGCAGCGAATACATTTATATACTATTTTCTTTAATTTCCTCTGCATTTACCTGACTGTTCTTAGAATTTACTCTATGTACTTTCGTAATATGCATACGATTTACCATTTGCGGAAAAATCCAGGTCGTTATTTCCCACTCACTTATTTACCATGGAGCAGGAGAAAATATCCACCCCATCATTTACTCCGAGTCGCTTTAAATATATTCACCGACACTGCAATTCTTTATTCAGTCCACCATTCCACGGTTTAGTCTTTTAATCAGATTCCAGAGGATTTGCTTTTAAAGGATTTCATTTTATTCCGAGATTCCGCCTATTTCTCTCGCATCTCCTTAGCGAATACGGAACGGACAAAGAATTTTCAGCAACCAAAGCTCTGTCCCTTAAGGGAATCCAAAACATAAACTACTCTCCTATCTCCTCATTCTTCCACGTCTTCCGAGGTAATCCTACGTCGTCCTATATCTTAGCGATAGAATAAAATCCATTACAAAGAGATTCCAAAGTCGCATTAGAAAATAAAATTCAAACGCATTACGAGATCTAGGGATTTGCCTGATTCACTTTACTTCTTATGGTATTAACTTAAAGAAATGAATTCATTTCGTCAAATTTATTCCGCTGCGTTCATAATGGAAGAATTCTGAGGAATATCTGGAACATCTTGATTTACCCATTATGAAGAATGGAGAGGTTCATACATTCTTCCATAATGACCGTAATGCGGAATTAAATTTGATGCCAAGGAATGTTATTGACAGTCAGTTTCGTTATTCGTTGGGGAAAGAGTAACGCAAATAAGGGATAACTAATGGGAAAAGTAAAACTAATGGTGCCATTATCGGTTCCGCGACAACTGAGCGCGCGACAACTGAGCGCGTGACAACTGAGCTAGTGACAACTGAGCGCCTGCGACAACTGAGCGCGTGACAACTGAGCGCCTGCGACAACTGAGCGCGTCTCACAACTAAACTTAACCTAAAAACTATATTATATTAATTTTGACAATCTGACAGATAGCATAATATGTGGAATACTGTTATAGTGAGTTATCTCTTTGTTTAACCACGGATGACGGCAGTATTTCGTTTAAATGTCGTCGGCAGTATTTATGTCAACTCTTCGATGTATGTGATATAAATTCTTTTTACATCAACTTAAAGACC